>WNWK01021088.1:10000-34639 GCA_009830355.1 Cherax destructor | reverse complement strand
TTTCGTCCGCAGCTACTAAAAACAACAGACATAGCCCGCTCCACAAAGGGGGCAGTAAAGCAAAAACAAAGAACTACGACCAATTGCGCTCGTCCCTTATCATAAAAATCTTTGAAAGGGTTCTAAGAACAAGATCGCCACCCATCTTGATACCCATCAATTGCACAACCCAGGACAGCACGGGTTTAGAGCAGGCCGTTCCTGTCTGTCCCAACTACGGGACCACTACGACAAGGTCCTGGATGCTCTAGAAGATAAACAGAATGCAAAATGTTATATACACAGATTTTGCAAAAGCCTTTGACAAGTGTGACCAAGGTGTAATAGCACACAAAATGCGTGATAAAGGAATAACAGGAAAAGTTGGTAGATGGATCTATAATTTCCTAACATGTAGAACACAAAGAGTAGTAGTCAACAGAGTAAAGCCTGAGGCAGCTACTGTGAAAAGCTCTGTTCCACAAGGCACAGTACTTGCTCCCATCCTGTTCCTCATCCTCATATCAGACATTGACAGGGATATAAGCCACAGTGCTGTGTCGTCCTTTGCAGATGACACCCGAATCTGTATGACAGAGTGCCCACCGTTGAAGACACTGCAAGACTCCAAGCAGACATAAACCAAATCTTTAAATGGGCTGCAGAAAACAATATGAAGTTCAATGATGAGAAATTTCAATTACTCAGATACGGAAAAGGTGAAGAAATTAAAATCTCATCGGAGTACAAAACTAATTCCAACCACAATAGAGCGAAAACTATTGTCAAAGACCTGGGAGTGATCATGTCAGAGGATCTCACCTTCAAGGACCATAACAATGTAGCAATTGCATCTTCTCGAAAATGACAGGATGGATAATGAGAACCTTCAAAACCAGGGATGCCAAGCCCATGTTGACACTTTACAGATCGCTTGTTCTATCTAGGCTGGAATATTGCTGCACACTAATTGCACCTTTCAAGGCGGGTGAAATTGCTGACCTTGAAAATGTGCAGAGAACCTTCACCGCACGCATAAGTGCGATAAACCACCTCAACTACTGGGAACGTTTGAAGTTCCTAAACCTGTACTCTCTAGAACGCAGGCGGGAGAGATACATTATTATATCACATGGAAAATTCTCGAGGGCTTAGTACCAAACTTGCACACAAAAATCACTCCCTACGAAAGCAAAAGACTCGGCAGGCGATGTAACATCCCCCAATGAAGAGCAGGGTGCCACTAGCACGTTGAGGGACAACACAATAAGTGTCAGGGCCCAGGTAGTCTACTAACACCAGGTACCTACTTGCTTGCTAGGTGAAGAGGACAGCAGATGTAAGGAAATACGCCCAATGTTTCTATCCTTGCCAGGGATGGAACCGGACACTCAGTGTGTGAAGCCAGAGTGTTGCCTACCAGACATACTATCCCATTATATTTTGTATCACTTCAGGTAACTGTAACTAGCCTCATCCTTATAGTAATTTGTATTAGAATTTTATTTTTAATTACTGAATATTTTTAATATAATATAATCTAAGTGTTGTTATTCCCATGTACAGTGGAACCTCTGGTCATGACCATAATTCGTTCCAAAACTCTGGTCGTGACCCGAACCTAATTTCCCAATTGGATTTTATGTAAATACGATTAATCCGTTCCAGACTCCTACAAACTGTATGTAAATATTGTTTTTTTAAGATTTTTAAGCACAAAAATAGTTAATCATACTATAGAATGCACAGTGTAATAGTAAACTAAATGTAAAAACCTTGAATAACACTGAGAAAACCTTGAATAACACTGAGAAAACCTTCAATAACACTGAGAAAACCTTGAACAACACTGACAAAACCTTGAACAACACTGAGAAAACCTTGAATAACATTGAGAAAACCTTGAATAACACTGAGAAAATCTGGAATAACGCTGAGAAAACCTTGAATAACACTGAGAAAACCTTGAACAACACTGAGAAAACCTTGAACAACACTGAGAAAACCCTTGAATAACACTGAGAAAAACCTTGAACAACACTGAAAAAACCTTGAACAACACTGAGAAAACTTTGAACAACACTGAGAAAACCTTGAACAACACTGAGAAAACCCTTGAACAACAGAGAAAACTCTTGAACAACACTGAGAAAACCCTTGAATAACACTGAGAAAACCCTTGAACAACAGAGAAATCCCTTGAACAACACTGAGAAAACCCTTGAACAACAGAGAAAACCCTTGAACAACACTGAGAAAACCCTTGAATAACACTGAGAAAAACCATGAACAACACTGAGAAAACCTTGAACAACACTAAGAAAACCTTGAACAACACTGAGAAAGCCTTGAACAACACTGATAAAACCTTGAATAACACTGAGAAAACCTTGAACAACACTGAGAAAACCTTGAACAACACTGAGAAAATCTTGAACAACACTGAGAAAACCTTGAACAATACTGAGAAAACCTTGAATAACACTGAGAAAACCTTGAATAACACTGAGAAAACCTTGAACAACACTGAGAAAACCTTGAACAACACTGAGAAAACCTTGAATAACACTGAGAAAACCTTGAGCAACACTGAGAAAACCTTGAATAACACTGAGAAAACCTTGAACAACACTGAGAAAATCTTGAACAACAGAGAAAACCTTGAACAACACTGAGAAAACCTTGAATAACACTGGGAAAACCTTGAACAACACTGAGAAAAACCTTGAACAACACTGAGAATACCTTGAATAACACTGAGAAAACCTTGAACACTGAGAAAACCTTGAATAACACTGAGAAAACCTTGAACAACAGAGAAAACCTTGAACAACACTGAGAAAACTAACATTGCACGTGTCCTAAGAGTTTTAAGGGGCGTATAATGGCTGAGCAGTGAACACCGTTATTTATCGTCCGTTTTTTTTCATTTTTGTTGTACGTTAAAAAGCATCTTTCCATCATATAATGCCCAAGTTTCAATAAGATCGCCCAACAAACAACTGAGAAAAAAAATATTTACAAAAAATCATAAATGGGAAGCCCTAGCCGGGCACTGGCACTGCCAGAAGCTGTTTCAGCACTACCTGCTGATAAAACATTGCCAATCCGAATTTATTCCGGATCGTAATTACAGGAAGTGAGGGAAATTGACGCGTGCGAAAAAATGGCATGGAATATGAAAATTGGCACGGCTGTGTTTATTCGGCACCCGATTATGTGTCCGTGACCAGATGCAAAAATTTGGCGAATTTTTGGGTCATGAACCGATCTGTTCGTGTTCGGAAGCGTTCATGACCAGAGGCTCCACTGTATCTTGTAATGTTTTTATCTGATTCATATATATTTGTTTCATAGATATATTTCATTTTTTTATTGTGAGTATCATTTATGTGTTATATCATTTGACTGATGTAATGACATCCAACTTTGTACAAATGTTGCTTCATGTGGAAACAAATATTGTTTAATTAATTGACTGACAGAAATACAGTACTGGCCAGATCTGGAAAGTATCCCCTGTATCACAATATCTAGAAAGAGTGGTGAGTATCCCACACCTTCAGAGGATTTACAACCATCAGTGTACACACCTGTAACAACTAAATGAAGATGTTGTAGCAGAGCGCATGTCCACAGCAGAGATGCAACACTTGCAAGACGGATTTAATTAAATCAGTGTTACGTTGGGAAAGAAATAAGAAAGATAAACAAAAAATAAGGTGGATTAAGGGAAGTAACCAGAATATGAAGACAGAAACTGAAGAAGTATGATGACTGACAGTGTCAGCTTTACTAAAGTCACTGAATATTGAATAAACAACAAGGTCGTACTAGTCAATAAAATAATGGAGACAATGAGTATATTGATGATCTTGTAATGAAGGAATAGTAGACTTAACGTATAGGTTTTCAACTGGAGATGAATGAAAGGCACAGATACCAGTGTATTCCTTTATGGAAGACTTAAGTGTGGAAATTCATTGTCAGAATTGCCTCCGTTGGCTCGAATATATTTATTGTTGTGTTTACATAGCAAGAGAGATGTATCGTATGCTTAAGTCCTCTTAATGACTTCCCCCCCCCCTCCCCCTAGGAAAACCTTAAAGGAACCGTGAATCAGGTGTAGTATTTTGATAGATTTAGGCCTTAGGAATAAATTAGGGAGGCTTTGATCATTATAAGATAATATTAGGACTATTAAAGTAGTCTAAGACATAAATATTAGGAAGTAATATTAGATAATGAGATTATAAGAGACAGATAGTAGCTGACAACACTCAGCAAGGAAGGTATAGCTAGCAGATCGCATGGTACGTCTTCTGGTGTGAGCGAACAACCAAACTGGAGCTTGGAGATCTATCTCCACTCTGTCTACAAAACACTCGTCTGGTGACCAGCATATCCAACGGTAGAGACATTCTAGAGTACGAAGACACTTTGTCTCTATGCCAGACCCCGTCCGTGACATTAATTTTCAGTGTTCAACTCAGTATCACGAAGCCACTGGCTAATGTGAGGAACTCAGGGATAATTTAACGGTATGGGTTAGGAGCGGGGCAAGGCACCACCAGGTGTTAGGAGCGGGGCATGTCCCTACTAGGTGTTAGGAGCGGGGCAAGGCCCCACCAGGGGTGAATCATCTTAGGTTGTTGAGTGACTTATTCCTTGTGTATTAGTCCGGAAGCTAGTTTACTGCTCAGTAATATATTGATGCTAATACGGATACCCTGAAGGAATATAGGGACCCTATGCTATATGGCATTTGATTAGGAAGTCACATAGAAGTCAAGCTAGCCTGGGTAGTCTCAGAAATTTCTAGCAAGGACAAACTCTACGTCACAATTAAGACTGTTCCAATTTCTGCACGGAATGTGAGGTCTGCATCCCAATTACCCTTTCCAATGAAGTAAACCATCACAGCCTATGATGGTAGGATAGTTAATCATAGATTACCAGATTGAGCAGTGATTGCCGGAGTGGAGCACCTCGGAAGTTTCCACATCAAGTTTGCAAAGTGTAGCTGCCGATGTATAATACATCTGCTCACCATAATTAAGTTGAGAAAGGACCAAGACCATATGAAACTCAGGAACTCCATCCACAGATCAAATGGAAATAAGCCAAGGACCCTAATGGAAACAAGTCACTTTGTCTGACTTTTTTTTGGTTATCCTGGTAATCTACACATATCCTGCTAATTATGATAATTTATGTAACAGTATTTATATGTAACTGTACCTGAATAAACTTACTAAAGAGTGTAAATGCTGAAGCATGGGAAGATACCACTAGTCTTTCCCAGTGTGGTCCACTTGAGGGGGAAAATAGTCCAGCAGAAGAGGGAGTGTTGAGCTTACAGTGCTCGTCATGGGATTATGCCGGGTGAGCGCCCCGGCATAATGCAGTGACGAAAATCAAAGGCCTACCATACAGGGGAGGGTCTTTTTTAGTCAGTGCATTGTGCTGGGTAGCAGCCATAAGCATGATGTCTCTGCTGCCGCCACACTCCACAGTGACTCCTCAGTGCTCACGTGGCTGTGTCAGTAATATGTACTGAAGCATATTGTTATACTTGTGAAGTGTATTATAAGTAATTCTAGCTATGTTATAATTGTGATCCCTTGTTACTTGTGACGTCAGAGACCCGCACCATGTGAGTGCTGCGTCAGAGGCCTCCCCCTCATTCTCGCGCTAGACCTACAACAGGTGTGGCACTGGGTGCTACTCCTTCCTTACTCAATATATGCTGTCACCATCCATCCGTGAGTTTCCCTTTGACTACCTTTTATCTCCAAGAACCCCACATGATAGCTGCCATGGTGAGAGGAAGTGTTGCACTGTTGTCTATCATCCTCCCCATTATTTGTCCAGTGTTCCCTTTGGTTTTGGGGCTATACATGTTTGATTATGGGTAAAAGAAAGACTATAACACCTGAAACTATAGCTCAAATCATAGTGCTTCACAAAGCTGGTCACAAGACGAAAGAAATAGTGGAGAATGTTGGTGTGTTTGAGCGTTCAGTGAGGAACTGGGAGCAGTGTTTCAAGGCTGGTGGCGGTGTTGAGTTACGTCTGCCAAACCTCGGCCTGGCCCCTCGAAGACGACATCTGTTCGTACCTTAACTGTGTTAAAGAAGCAGTTACTCTCTAACTGCTTCTTTAACATAGTTAAGGTACAAACAGATGTCTTCTTGGAGGGGCCAGGCCGAGGTTTAGCAGACAGTAACTTGAAACACTGCACAAAGTTCCTCACTGTAGATTTAAGAATTCCTCTTTAATCTTGGCACCAGTGTATGATTTGTTGTAAAAAGAAGCTAAATTTGAGTGGTCTTGAAAGGAAGAGAAGCCTATTCAAAAGATTAAAAAATGTTTAGGGTGTTCAGCTTCACTGATTTATTTTACAGGAGATCATTCCATAATAATTGAGGTTGATGCTGCTTTTGTAAGTGATAGTTGTGTGTTAATTCAGAAAGTAAATAACCAGGAAATCCCTGTGTATTTTGCTAGTAAGAAACTTTCTCCAGTGTTTGCTGCTAAGAAATTTAGATATTTAGTGCAAGGAAGAAAGTTTGTTGCTCGAATACATCATAAACCATTGCAGGGTTTATCTGGAAAAGCAAAATATATTCCAGTAAACGCATAGGCCAGAATTCATTACTGGGCTCTGTTATTAGATCAGTATTATTATGAATTGTTATTCAAAGCTGGCAAGGACAATATCATTTCAGATGCTTTAAGTAGATTACCTGTTGAACATTATGGTTCAGAGTCAGGGACACCTATGGAATATGAAAGATTAGCAGAGTCTCTGGATTTCCAAGATATCTCCTTTGCGAGACAGTAATACTGGGAGACGTCAATATCTGTTTTCAACAGCAAAATAACGGGCTATGTAAAAGGCATAAACAAATTCTAGGTTTAAATAGTTACATTCAACTAATTAATACACCAACCCGGATCACACAGTTCTCAGCCACCCTAATTGACCACATACTCCGTAACCGCCCTGAGAACATTAGTCAGTTAGGCGTCATTACCACAGGTCTTAGTGATCATTTCATCATTTACTGTACCAGGAAAATCACTAGGGAACGGATAGGCCTACACAAGACAATACAAGTTAGGTCAACTAGAAACTACAGTAAAGAAACAATGGTAAATATGCTACACAATTGTGAAGGGTCAGTGATAACAAGTTGCACGGACGTAAATGATGCCTGGGAAAAATTCAAAACAATGTTCACTGCCATTCTTGATAATATTGCACCAGTTAAAGAGGTTAGGATTAAACGAAGAACTGAACCCTGGATGACTACTGAGATATTAGATAATATGAAATTCAGAGACCAGTTGATAAAAAGATTTAAGGCAAACAGACAGGATTTTGCAGCACTAAATGAATTCCAAAGGGTGAGGAACAGAGTGCAGAGGCTAATAAAAGGCGCAAAGGCAAGACACTATTGTTCAAAAATTGATGAGTACAAGAATAACCCTAGAAAGCTCTGGCAACAACTCAAACAGTTGGGGTATAACCATAAACCCGTAGATAGATCTAACAGTTCTAAATGTTGATAACGAGGTATGCCACGAAACAACTAAAGTGGCAAATTGTTTCAATTCATACTACACAACTGTCGCATCAACACTAGTAAGTAAGCTACCAGCTCCATCAAATACCTTTAACACAGACTCTGATAAGTTTAAAACATACTATATCAATAAAGGAGTAACTCCAAACAGTTGTCGACTAGTAAGTGTATCTCATGACTTCGTGCAAAAAGAACTAAGCAGGTTAAACCCAACTAAGAGCACCGGCCCAGATAACATCCCGTCTAAGTTCCTAAAAGACGGTGCCTCTGAACTGGCAATCCCCATTGCTCACATAATAAATTTGTCCATCACCACTAATACAGTACCAGAGGGGTTCAAGGAGGCCAGAGTTAGTCCTGTCTTCAAGAAGTATAGTAGGTCTGATGTCAGCAACTATAGGCCTGTTAGTATACTCAGTGTAATATCCAAAATTCTAGAGAGGGCGGTGTACTGTCAAGTAGTTAAGTATCTTAATGACAACAACATTCTTAATATTTACCAATCAGGCTTTAGGAGCTCTTACTCAACCGACACCTTCCTAATTAATCTGATGGATTACATGAGAACTAAAATGTCGATAGGGAACCTCATAGGAATGGTAAATTTAGACTTGCAAAAGGCCTTCGATACTGTCAACCACAATATATTATGTAAGAAACTTCAAGCTATCGGCATAGGTTGCATAGACTGGTTTAAGTCCTATCTTAGCAATAGGAAACAAATTGTCAAAATCAACAAAACATAATCAGAAACCCTGCCGATAGCATGTGGAATTTCCCAAGGTAGTATTCTGGGTCCTTTATTATTCCTGTGTTATGTAAATGATATGCCCATCAGTGTCAAGTGCAAACTCCTACTGTATGCGGATGACAGTGCTCTGTTAGTGTCAGGTAAAGACCCACAACATATAGCTAATGTATTAACACTGGAACTGGAGTCCTGCAACAAATGGTTAGTATACAACAAGTTATCGTTACATCTAGGGAAAACAGAAGCCATACTCTTTGGCACGAAATATAAACTGAGAAGGGTAAATAATTTTAATGTTCGGTGTAATGGGGAATCCATCACTTCAGTTTCCTCAGTAAAATATCTGGGAATCCCCTTTGACCCATGCATGTCAGGAGAACTGACAGGGAACAGTATAGTAAAGAAAGCGAATCCCAGACTTAAGTTCTTCTACAGACAAGTACAGTGTGTACCTACCGAGGCTCGCAGGACCCTATGTCTAGCCATTATACAATGTCATATGGACTACGCTTGCTCTTCATGGTACTCTGCCTTGACAAAAAAAATGAAAGATAAACTGCAAATCACCCAGAACAAAATGGTAAGATTCATCCTGGACCTGGGTCCAAGATTCATCCTGGACCTGGGTCCAAGATTCATCCTGGACCTGGGTCCAAGATTCATCCAGGACCTGGGTCCAAGATTCATCCTGGACCTGGGTCCAAGATTCATCCTGGACCTGGATCCAAGATTCATCCTGGACCTGGGTCCAAGATTCATCCTGGACCTCGGTCCAAGATTCATCCTGGACCTGGGCCCAAGAGAACATGTAGGCCAGGATGAATTACAACAATTGGATATGCTGAATATTGAAGACAGAGTAAAACAACTTAAGTTGAATCAAGTTTATAAAATTGCTCACAAACAGTGTCCAGAATATCTTGTTGCCAATTTTGTCAAGGCTGGGAACCAAAGCAGTCATAGTACTAGGGGGAGAGAGCACAACTTTGTAGTACCCACAGTCAGTGGCCAGGCTTCAAACACCTTTTATTGTACAGCAATAAAGGAATGGAACAGACTGCCTGCACATGTCAAAGCCAGTCATAGCATAAGCCAGTTCAAGAAGAGAGCCAAAAGGTACCTAATGAATGTAGCGACAGAAAGGTACCTAATGAATGTAGCGACAGAAAGGTACCTAATGAATGTAGGGACAGAAAGATACCTAATGAATGTAGCGACAGAAAGGGAGGAGAATTATTTTTAATTTGTTTTAGCTAACATACATGTAAATGTAAATAACTCAGTTTACCTTATTTTTAGTATATATCTTTTATAGTATAATAATACTATGTCCCCTACATTGTATAATAATAAGGTATTAAAAGGACCCCAATGGAAATAAGTCACTCTGACTTTTTTGGGTTATCCTGGATGGTTTTCTACACATATGCTGCTATGTGTGATGATCTATGTAACTGTATTTGTGTATACCTGAATAAACTTACTTACTTACTATTGAGCAAACTGGGATAGATGCTGTGTTATCCCAAGTAGTAAATAAAGTTAAATATGGGTGGTGTAAGAACCAGTGTAAGTATCTGACTATATTTCTGTCAAATCAGATCTGACTATACATGAGGATGTATTATTGTATAGGAATAGAGTGGTAGTGCTGGTGGAATTAAGATGTAGGATATTAGAGTATTTACATTTTGACCATAATGGTATCAATGTTACGAAAGCAGAAGCAAGGAAGTGGGTCGGGTGGCCAAAGCCTGACCACGTAGATTGTCACCAAAGATTGTCATGTAGCTGGATCGCTACAGCACTCAGTTCACACACTGAGGTCCGGGGAAAACAATAGGACATGTTTCCCTAAGAGACCTGCCGTCCCTGTTCACCATCAATAAACTGGGTACCTGGGTATTAGTCGGCTTGTGTGTGTCGCATCCTGGGACAAAACTGACCTAATTTACGGGAAATGCTCAGCATAACAAGGAGCTTTCTATATAGTAGTATGTCATTGATGTCAGCTATGGTCTGTATACCTTGTACAAGTACTGGTAGAAATAAAGGTATTATTATTATTATTATTATTATTATTATTATTATTATTATTATTATTATTATTATTATTATTATTATTATTATTATTATTATTATTATTATTATTATTATTATTATTATTATTATTATTATTAAGATAATGCTGAATTGACCAAGAATTTTCTGATTTGTTTTATGAATTATCAAGCAACTTCATCTGCCGTACTATCTTGGCCCAGCACTGGGAAACCATGGTCTAGAGTGCATATAGACTATCTTGGTCCAGCACTGGGACACCATGGTCAAGAGTGCATATAGACTATCTTGGTCCAGCACTGGGACACCATGGTCAAGAGTGCATATAGACTATCTTGGTCCAGCACTGGGACACCATGGTCTAGAGTGCATATATACTATGCAGGCTCAGTGGAGGGCAAATATTTTTTAGTAATTGTGAATTCATTTTGAAAATTCTTAGATGTTCAAGTCTGTAGTTCCATGACTTCCACAGTTACTGCTGAATTACTGAGAAAGTCCTTCTGTAGTTTTGGGTTACCAGACATAATTGTGTCAGATAATGCTGCTTACTTTGTATCACAAGAGCTGGAAACCATTTTTTTTAAATAGTATTGAACATGTTACTCCAGCCCCATACCATCCATCATCAAATGGTCTGGCAGAGAGAGCAGTCAGGACGTTGATGAAAGATTTACACAAATTTACAAAAGGAATTCTTAATACCAGTCTATGTAGGTTCATGTATAGCCATAGAATAACTTTTCATTCCTCCACCAGTAAGACACCAGCAGAAGTAATGTTTAATAGGAATTTTAAAGTGCCAGTAGCAGATGTCAAACGTCATGGTAGGGAAGACAAGTCATTGTCTAACACAGCTGCTGGTGAACTTCAGGGAAGATGGGAAGCAATTTCAAGTTAATGATGATGTGTATTCCAAAAATTTTGAAGAAGGAAAGATTGTGGAGGTGCTAGGAGTTAAGAATTATAGAGTGCAAATTAAGAGATTAGGAAATATGGAAAAAGAAGATCGGCTCATGTCAAGGTTTAGGAGTGATGGAGAGAAAACACTGATCTCTCAGTACCAGAAGCTGTAAGAAGTGGGCTGGTAATTCCTGGCAAGTATAGAAACAGAGCACCTTTTATGGTCAGAGGAACTGCACACAATACATAATAGTGGTAATAAACTTAAGGATGAGGTCAGTATGCAGGAAGACCTTCCTGGGAGGTTTAATAATGACGACAGCAGAGTGAGAGGAGAGTTTGCACCTCAGGACAATGTCAAAACTTCATATCTCAGGGGTTCCAGGAGAGTGGTGAAACCTCCTGATAGGTTGGATTTATAAGTTAGTTTCATAAGCTAATCTTCGTATTGGAATGATTCAACCTGTGTTGATGTCATGTAATTTAGAAGGGGAGAAATGTAAGGTGTTGGGAGCAGTGAGATAAATTAATCCTAAGTTATTTCGTTTATGTTCAATCATCTACTGTTTTTGAGTTGTTTTGATCCAGTGAACTTCTGGAGAGTACATTGTTATTGTTACTGTCTATCATTACCCTATACAACCATAACACAAGTTATCATGATAAATACTGTATTATATGAACAAGAAACTCACAAGGTCTTTCAACTTACAGTTAACATCTTCGGAGAGATTACACCAGTAATTATCTCAACTTTCTCCATGATGGTGGAGCCAGAGTCTTCCAGGAGAACAGAGACAGCTGTGGCATCTACCTCTGTGGTCATCATGTCCAGAGCATTACTGATAGTCTCATGCACCTGTTATGAACACAAACATTAATGGAGAACACAAGCAGCAAACTAAACCTTTAAAACCACTTGTCTCCACTCTAACACACAGACACTAACACACAGACACTTACACACAGACACTAACACACAGACACTAACACATAGACACTAACACACAGACTCTAACACACAGACACTAACACACAGAGTGTGCCACTTACCATAATATTCAACACATCCCTTGAAAATGGGCAGATACCTGAGGTATGGAAGAAGGCCAACGTAGTCCCCATCTTTAAAAAAGGAGACAGAAAAGAGGCACTAAACTATAGACCGGTGTCACTTACATGTATAGTGTGCAAAGTCCTGGAGAAAATCATCAGGAAAAGAATGGTGGAGCACCTCGAGCTGAACAGGATAATAAACACAAGACAGCACGGATTCCGGGAAGGCAAATCCTGTGTAACAAACCTCCTAGAGTTCTATGATAAAGTAACAGAGGTAAGACAAGAGAGAGAAGGGTGGGTTGATTGCATTTTCCTGGACTGCAGGAAGGCCTTCGACACAGTTCCTCACATGAGATTAGTAAAGAAGTTGGAAGAACAAGCATGTATAACAGGAAGGGCACTGGAATGGATCAGGGAATACCTCACAGGGAGGCAACAACGGGTCATGGTGCGTGATGAGGTATCACAGTGGGCGCCTGTGACGAGCGGCGTACCGCAGGGGTCAGTCCTAGGACCAGTGTTATTCTTGGTATATGTAAATGACATGACGGATGGGATAGACTCAGAAGTGTCTCTTTTCGCAGATGATGTGAAATTAATGAGGAGAATCACATCGGAAGAGGACCAAGCAGGACTCCAAACAGACCTGGACAAGCTTGACATCTGGTCTAGCAACTGGCTTCTCGAATTCAATCCCACCAAATGCAAAGTCATGAAGATCGGAGAAGGGCAAAAAAGACCGCTGACAGAGTACAGGCTAGGCAGACAAAGGCTACAAACCTCGGCAAAGGAGAAAGACCTTGGGGTGAGTATAATGCCAAGCACGTCTCCGAAGGCACACATCAACCAGATAACTGCGTCAGCATATGGGCGATTGGCAAACCTAAGATTAGCGTTCCGTTTCCTTAACAAGGAATCGTTCAAGACACTGTACACCGTGTACGTCAGGCCCATACTAGAATATGGAGCACCAGTCTGGAACCCACACCTGGTCAAGCACGTAAAGAAACTAGAGAAAGTGCAAAGGTTTGCGACAAGGTTAGTTCCACAACTCAGGGGTCTGTCCTATGAAGAAAGGTTGAGGGATATAGGACTAACAACACTGGAGGAAAGAAGGGTCAGAGGAGACATGATAACGACATACAAAATACTGCGGGGAATCGACAAGGTAGACAGTGACAGGATGTTCCAGAGAGGGAACACAGAAACAAGGGGACACAACTGGAAGCTGAAGACTCAGATGAGTCAAAGGGATGTATGGAAGCATTTCTTCAGCCACAGAGTAAGCAAAGTTATACAGGTATACACGAGTACAGTGATAGGCTATCACATGAAGCATACGTGTAGGGAGCCTAGGATAACCCAGAAGGCCGTCACAGTGAAATATTCAAATTGAATCAGTGCAGTGAGGACAGGCACACACATACACGTAACACACACACTCACTCACATGACAGTAGACCTACAAGAACTTGACCACTAAGCCAATAACACTTCCTCCCCTCCCCCACTTGTACCTCCTAGCCCTCCTACACACACTCACACACACACACTCCTCTCTCTCCCACTATCTCTCCTCCACTCTCTCCCGTCTCTCTTTATCCCTCCTTCCTCCTCCTCCCTCCTTTCATCTCTCTCACCTCTCTCCCTCTCCTCTCTCTCACTGTCTCTCTAGCCTCTCACTCTCTCCCTCTCACCTCTCTCTCCCCTCCTCTATCTCGCCTCTCTCGCTCTTTCCCTCTCTCACCTCTCTCTCTACCCTCTCTCTCCTCTCTCTCACCTCCCTCTCACTCTCTTCCTCTCTCACCTCTCTCTCTATCACCTCTCTCTATCCTCTCTCGCCCCTAATCCCCTCCGCCCCATCCCACTCTCCACACACCTCTAGTGATTCTCCCTCTCTTCCTGTCTCTCTATCCCCTTCCTCTCACTCCCTCCTCCACTCTCCATACACCTCTGGCGATTTTCCCTCTCTTCCTGTCTCTCTCCCTCCTTCCTCTCACTCCCTCCTTGTCTCTCTCTCCTTCCTCTACTCCTCCTTGTCTCTCTCTCCTTCCTCTCTCTTCCTCCTTCTTGTCTCTCTCTCCCCTTCCTCTCACTCCCTCCTTCCTCTCTCTCTCCCTCCCTTCTCTCTCCCTCTCCCCAATCTCACTCTCTCCTCTCTCTTTCCCCAATCAATCCCCTCCTCTCCCTATCTCTCCCTCTCCTTCTCTCCCTCCCATTCTCCCTCTCTCTCCCTCCCCCCTCTTCCCCTCCCTATCCCTCTCAGGTCTCCCTCCTGAAAATCTCCTCCCTCCTTCTGACACTCTCTGCCTCTCTCTCTATATCACTTCTCTGACTCTCTCTCTATACCACTCTCTCTGCCTCTCTCTATACCGCTATCTGCCTCACTCTTCCCCCCTATCCCTCTCAGGCCTCCCTCCTGAAAATCTCCTCCCTCCTTCTGACACTCTCTCGCCTCTCTCTCTATATCACTCTCTCTGACTCTCTCTATACCACTCTCTCTGCCCTCTCTCTATACCACTATCTGCCTCTCTCTATACCACTCTCTCTGCCTCTCGATACCACTCTCTCTCTACCTCTCTGTCTCTCTCTACCTCTATCTCTGTCTCTCTCTCTCCCTCTCCCTAAATCTCTCCCTCCCCTCCTCCCCCTCCCATTATCCACCTCTCTCTCACTCTTCCTCTCCCTCTCTCCCTCCCCCTTCCTTCCCGCTTGATCTGCCCCCTACCACACTACCTCCAAACAAATTCCCCCTCTCTCTCTCTCTCTCTCTCTCTCTCTCTCTCCTCTCTCTCTTCCCCATCCCTTAATTGAGTACCCTGCCCTACGACCCTCCTATCTGTCCTCTCATCTCTCCCTCCCTTCTGACACTCTCACTACATCCATAAGGGCACATCGCAGGAATATGGGCAGTTCAGGGAGAAGGATGCCAACAAGGGGTACGATGGTCGCTCCAGGGAGTTTACAGTGGGAAGAGGAACTCAATAGAAGGGAAAAGGAATGGGAGAGGAGGATATTGATGATCAGCGAGGGAATGGAGAGGAGGATCGCTGAGGAGAGCAGAAAATGGGAAATGCAAGTCAAAAATGCAGAAGACAAGATCCAGATCTTAGAAGTGAAGCTGCAGAGCCTGATGCAGAGTAGAGATGCAAGTACCTGTTCAGAATCGGTGCTTGGAGCGTGTGCATCAGACACAGCCAAAGGGAATGCAGAGAAAGGAGAAGAGCTCTTGAACGCTCAGGCACTGCCAGACACAAGTGGGGCCCGAAACAAGAGGAGCAGGATACCAACACCTATCAAAGGGATTGAGAAGACAAAAGAACTCTTGTATGCACAGGCACTGACAAACACACGTGGGGCATCTGACACAGTCATAGGGAATGCGGAGAAAAAAGAACTCTTGTATGCTCAGGCACTGTCAGACACACATGGGGTCCGATACAAGATGAGTAGGATACTAACACCACATGAGAGGGATATAGATAAAGCGACCAGGGACAAGAAGGGCTCCACAGAAGCAAAGCATGAGGGCACAGTAACAACACATGAGAGGGTAGTCAGCCGCAGGTGCACTAAACGCAGAGGCCCCAACAATATACAGCAGTGGACTTGGGCAAATGAGTAGGCCAGACACACAGAGGAACACAGGGGCTACAACCATGACAGAACCGGAAGATGCTAATGCATCTCTGATGAGGCAAAGGGAGACACAGTGGGAGGAGGAAAGGGAGAAGTCCATCTTTATCTACGGCCTTAAGGAAGTCGAAGGGGTCACCCATGACAGAAGGAAACAGGAGGAGAAGGAAAGGATTATAGGTATTATGCTAGCAACAGGGGGAGACACGTCCCAGGTGACAAATTTTCGGAGAATCGGGTGGTACACAAGGGGAAGAAATCGACCCCTCAAAGTAATCTTCAATGCAGAATCAGCCCGTACCATGATCCTACAAGAGAAAGCACGGCTGAGGGCGAGCCAGGAGTACCACGATGTATACCTAGATCGGGACAGAACACAGGAAGAAAGGGAGGCCCAAAAGGAGAGGTTAAGAAAGCGAAGGGAGGAGAGAGAGATGGAGACAGCGAGGTACAGGGGGCACCAGGCCCAAGCAGAAGGACAACCACACCCACCGGAAGCACTCACGGAGGGCCTCAAACCACAGCAACCCAACGGCAACCATATAGTTTAACATCGCACACACACATCATGTCCCCTGTCCCCACCCCAGCAACCCTAAACCCATCATCACCACTACCCCACCCCATCACAAACCCCACCCAATCAGACCACACCCCAACCATACAACCCCCCCCACCCATGCAACAACCCTCCATGGGAACCCTGCAATCACCCCCCCCATCCAGCCAAGATCCCCTAGGGCCACAGTATTGGAAACGAGGCTGAAGGTTTGGTACACAAATGCAGATGGAATCACAAATAAGTATGAAGAGTGGAATGAAAGAATAGGAGAAATGTCCCCAGACATCATAGCAGTCACAGAAACTAAACTAAATGAGGCAATATCAGATGCAATCTTCCCACAAGGATATCAGATCCTGAGGAAAGATAGAAGGAGCAGGGGGGGAGGAGGGGTCGCACTGCTCGTAAGGAATCATTGGAGATTTGAGGAAATGGCAGGAATGGAGGTGTGTAGAGAAAGGGACTTTATAGTAGGTACCATCCAGTCTGGGGAGCACAAGATAGTCATTGCAGTGATGTACAACCCACCACAAAACTGCAGGAGGCCAGGAGAGGAATATGACGAGAACAACAGAGCAATGGTGGACACCTTGGCGGAGGTGGCAAGAAAAGCGCACATGAGCAGAGCGAAGTTACTGGTCATGGGCGATTTCAACCACAAAGAGATCGACTGGGAGAACCAAGAACCACGTGGGGTCCAGAAACTTGAGAGCCAAGATGATGGACGTGGTACTGGAAAACCTGATGCACCAACATGTCAGGGACACGACCAGAGATAGAGGAGAGGACGAACCAGCAAGGCTGGACCTTGTATTCACCCTGAATAGCTCAGATATCGAGGACATAACACACGAGAGCCCCTGGGAGCCAGTGACCATATGGTGCTGAGCTTTGAGTACATAGTAGAGCTACAGGTGGAGAGGGAAAATGGTGCTGAAAGAGACATACCAGACTATAAAAGAGGGACTACACAGGTATGAGGAATTTCCTGCAGGAGATTCTGTGGGAAAGGGAAATGGAAGGACAGTCAGTAAATGAAATGATGGAATACGTAGCGACAAAGTGCAAGGAGGCAGAGGAACGGTTTATACCCAAAGGAAAAGAATAAATGGGAAGACAAGAAAGAGCCCCTGGTTTACCCAAAGATGTAGGGAGGCAAAGACTCAGAGTGCCAGAGAATGGAAAAGGTACAGAAGGCAAAGAACCCAAGCAAACAAGGAGATTAGTCGAAGAGCTAGAAACGAGTATGCACAGGTACGGAGGGAGGCCCAGAAACAGTACGAAAACGACATAGCATCGAAAGTCAAGTCTGACCCGAAACTGATGTACAGCCACATCAGAAGGAAGACAACAGTAAAGGATCAGGTGATAAGGCTGAGGAGGGAAGATGGGGAACTCACAAGTAATGATCAAGAGGTATGTGAGGAGCTCAACTCGAGGTTTAGGAAGTATTCACAGTGGAGGAAGGGAGGCAGTTGGGTAGACAGGACGGGGTGCATCACCAACAAGGGATGTATCGAGTGCTGGAGGTATACACACATCTGAGGGGAGGTGAAGCAGTTACTCAGTGACCTTGATACCTCAAAGGCAATGGGTCCGGACAATATCTCACCATGGGTCCTTCGGGAAGGAGCTGAGGTTCTGAGTGTGCCACTTACCAAAATTTTCAACACATCCCTTGAAACTGGGCAGCTACCTGAGATATGGAAAAAGGCCAACGTAGTCCCCATCTTTAAAAAAGGAGACAGAAAAGAGGCACTAAACTACAGACCGGTGTCACTTACATGTATAGTGTGCAAAGTCTTGGAGAAAATCATCAGAAAAAGAATGGTGGAGCATCTGGAGCAGAACAGGTTAATCAACGCCAGACAGCACGGTTTCAGGGAAGGCAAATCCTGTGTAACAAACCTCCTGGAGTTCTATGATAAAGTAACAGAGGTAAGGCAAGAGAGAGAAGGGTGGGTTGACTGCATTTTCTTGGACTGCAGGAAGGCCTTTGACACAGTTCCTCACATGAGATTAGTAAAAAGATGGAAGACCAAGCGTGTATAACAGGAAGGGCACTGGAATGGATCAGGGAATACCTCACAGGAGGCAACAACGGGTCATGGTGCGTGATGAGGTATCACAGTGGGCGCCTGTGACGAGCGGTGTACCGCAGGGGTCAGTCCTAGGACCAGTGCTATTCTTGCTATATGTGAATGACATGACGGATGGGATAGACTCAGAAGTGTCTCTTTTCGCAGATGATGTGAAATTAATGAGGAGAATCACATCGGATGAAGACCAAGCAGGACTTCAAAGTGACCTGGACAAGCTTGACATCTGGTCTAGCAACTGGCTTCTCGAATTTAACCCCACCAAATGCAAAGTCATGAAGATCGGAGAAGGGCAAAGAAGACCGCTGACAGAGTACAGGCTAGGTGGACAAAGGCTACAAACCTCAACAAAGGAGAAAGACCTTGGGGTGAGTATAACACCAAGCACGTCTCCGGAAGCACACATCAACCAGATAACCGCGGCAGCATATGGGCGACTGGCAAACTTAAGATTAGCGTTCCGTTACCTTAACAAGGAATCGTTCAAGACACTGTATACCGTATACGTCAGGCCCATACTAGAGTATGCAGCACCAGTCTGGAACCCACACCTGGTCAAGCACGTCAAGAAACTAGAGAAAGTGCAAAGGTTTGCGACAAGGTTAGTTCCACAACTCAGGGTCTGTCTTATGAAGAAAGGCTGAGGAAATAGGACTAACAACACTGGAGGAAAGAAGGGTCAGAGGAGACATGATAACGACATACAAAATACTGCGGGAATTGACAAGGTAGATAGTGACAGGTTGTTTCAGAGAGGGAACACAGAAACAAGGGGACACAACTGGAAGCTGAAGACTCAGATGAGTCAAAGGGATGTCAGGAAACATTTCTTCAGCCACAGAGTAGTCAGGAAGTGGAATGGACTAGAGAATGATATAGTGGAGGCAGGAACCATACATAGTTTTAAGACAAGGTATGATAAAGCTCATGGAGCAGGGAGAGCAGAGACCCAGTAGCAGACAGCGAAGAGGCGGGGCCAGGAGCTGAGTCTCGACCCCTGCAAACACAATTAGGTGAGTACAATTAGGTGAGTAAAACACACACACACACACACACACACACACACACACACACACACACACACAGGAGCTATGACTCGACCCCTGCAACCACAACTAGGTGAGTACATGAAAACGACATATAAAATACTGCGTGGAATAGACAAGGTGGATAGAGACAGGATGTTCAGAAAGGGACACAGAAACAAGGGGTCCATGGAAGTTGAAGACTCAGATGAGTCAAAGGATGTTAGGAAGCATTTCTTCAGCCATAGAGTAGTCAGGAAGTGGAATAGTCAGCAAGTGATGTAGTGGAGGCAGGAACCATACATAGTTTTAAGACAGGTATGATAAAGCTCATGGTGTAGGGAGAGAAAGGCCAGTAGCGATCAGTGAAGAGGCGGGGCCAGGAGCTGAGTCTCGAACCCTGCAACCACAGTTAGTGAGCACACACACACACACACACACACACACACACACACACACAACACACACACACACACAAACGGATCTGGACAGGCTGCAAGCCTGGTCCAGCAATTGGCTCCTGGAGTTCAACCCCACCAAGTGCAAAGTCATGAAGATTGGGGAAGGACAAAGAAGACCGCAGATGGAGTACAGTCTAGGGCCAGAGACTACAAACCTCAATCAAGGAAAAGATCATGGGGTGAGTATAACACCAGGCACATCTCCTGAGGCGCACATCAACCAAATAACTGCTGCAGCATACGGGCGCCTAGCAAACCTATGAACAGCATTCCGGCATCTTAATAAGGAATCGTTCAGGACCCTGTACACTGTGTACGTTAGGCCCATATTGGAGTATGCAGCACCAGTATGGAACCCACACCTAGTCAAGCACGTAAAGAAACTAGAGAAAGTGCAAAGGTTTGCAACAAGACTAGTCCCGGAGCTAAGGGGTATGTCCTACGAGGAGAGGTTAAGGGAAATCGACCTGACGACACTGGAGGACAGGAGAGATAGGGGGGACATGATAACGACATATAAAATACTGAGAGGAATTGACAAGGTGGACAGAGACAGGATGTTCCAGAGATGGGACACAGCAACAAGGGGACACAGTTGGAAGTTGAAGACTCAGATGAATCACAGGGATGTTAGGAAGTATTTCTTCAGTCACAGAGTTGTCAGGAAGTGGAATAGTCTGGGAAGTGATGTAGTGGAGGCAGGATCCATTCATAGCTTTAAGAAGAGGTATGATAAAGCTCATGGCGCAGGGAGAGTGACCCAGTAGCGGCCAGTGAAGAGGTGGGGCCAGGAGCTATGAATCGACCCCTGCAACCACAACTAGGTGAGTACACACACACCTCACACACGTGAGGTAGTGGAGGCAGGAACCATACATAGCTTTAAGACGAGGTATGATAAAGCTCACGGAGTAGGGAGAGAGAGGACCTAGTAGCGGTCAGTGAAGAGGCAGGGCGACCCCTGCAGCCACATTTTGGTGAGTACACACACACATACACTCATTTACTTTCTAAACGTATTATAAAAAATTAATAAATATGTTTACTGATAATCTAATTTATTAACTTGTTAAATTCACAGTCTTTCTATTATTCAGGTGGGTTCTTAAGAGTGAAAGCTAACCTTGGCTAAATTGTCTACAAAACTGAATATGAAATGGGATGAAAGACGAGGTAAATTTTAATCCCGTTACATTCCTCTAGTTAGCAAGGTGAGTACACACACACACACACACACACACACACACACACACACACACACACACACACACACACACACACACACACACACACACACACACACACACACACATGGTAATGCTTTATTTACAGGGAGCAAAGTCAAGGTATTTTTCCAGAATGGTCTGTAATATACCACTGTGGATAAAATACTTTGCCACTTCTTGAATATTTCTGAGTGAGTTGTCTCTGAATTCATTAATTTTATCGCACTCCAGTACATAATGACGCAGGGTGTGACAATAATCCAACTGGCAAAGTTTACATCTTGTTTGGTCTACATCTGGTGGTGGTGATTTAACCTGCCAAAGATACTTGTAACCCAGCCGGAGGCGGGCGGTAGTGACATCCAAGAGTCTGCTTATTTTGTTGGATGCACCATAGACATGTGGCTCCTCCTGCATGATAGAATGATGATAGATGGACTGACTGGTGTCAATCTCCCAGAGTTTTAAGTCAATAAAATTCAGTTGAAGTTTTCGTATTATTGTTCTCAAACTGCTAACTGACAAGCCAAGATTGTAATCTATCCCCTCTTTGAAAGCATAAAATTTAGCCAATTTATCAGTTCTATCATGCATCTGAAGACCAATGTGAGATGGAATCCACAGCATGTGCACTCTGACTCCACTGTCCACAATCTTACCATACCTGTGTCTGGCTTCTGACACAAGCATGCCACAATTTATACTTAATGAGTTGAGTCTCATATAATGAGTATGATCCAGGTACGTGTGGAAAATTTGGCATATTTCCTTAATCTGTCGCCGCTGTTCACCTAACAGTTAGGAGGTCTCTTGATGTTAGGTGACTGTTGTGAGTTTTATTCCAGCATGTTTGTATACCTTACATTGTCCTAGATATTTTAAATAAGCAGAGGTATAACAACTGCTTTTAAGCTGTAAATTAAACTGTGTAAATTAAACAAAAGTCTTCTTATATTCTGAATACCTATGAGAGGTATCATCTTCTGAGAACACTGGTTAACAGTGATCCTTTGTTTGTTACATGAGGTGTAAAACAGACTCATGACAGGAGACACTTGTCATATGTTTCCTGACGAATAAACCACCACCAGTCCACAACGACTTTTTCCGTGAATCACTTCTAATTAATACTTGGGTCAGCATCACCCAGAACCAGGGAACCTTCCAGGTGGCGGGAGGCCGGACTCACATACCCCTCAGCACACACCTTCCTCCTCACCTAATATGGTCTGGATCGCACCTCTCGACCCTTATCTCCTGTTGTTCTGACTACATATACTTTGTTGATAAGACACATGCGTAACAATTGGGTATCTTTATTCTTGAAATGTTACGCCTACGCGGTAGGCTTTATCAGTCAAATACGGAGAATGTGTTATAGGCAGCAGGAGTAGTGGCCAGGTTAAGGTAATGTAACCTGTCCATCAGCCATCAACTTTGTTTGAAGTGGTCAGTTCTTCAGCCTGGAGAAGAGATGAACTCCATGGTCTGGAACGATATCGTTCCAGACCATGGAGCTGAACAGGTAAGAAAAGAAAGCTGGAATAATAAGGCAGGGAAGAAGTGGAGAAACAAGAAGGAAACACGAGGCGACTCAGGAAGATATAGGAAAGGAAGATATACTGAAGAAGGCAGGAAATAAAAGAGAATATACACATTGTACTCGCAGAGAAGATAAACTAATAGAGAAACAAAGGCACCTAAATAGACTATACACCAAAAAATAGACAAAAGAGAAGAAAGAACAAACAAATCAACATGCACTGAAGAATGCAGCAAACACAAGAAAATATACAATGGGGAATGCAGCAAACAAGGAGAAAAAAGCACCCCGGACACTGGAATAAAGGAGGAAACTGAAAGAGAACTTAAGTAATAAAAACCATACATTGGAAAATGATAACAAAAAAGAAAAAGCAAGGACGAGCATTAACCAGAAAGACAACGAATACCAGCCGGAAACACAAGGAACTGCAGAAAGAAAATAAGAACCAGCTCACTGTTTACAGAAAGCTTTCAAAAAATATCAACTTGTGTCAATTATTTCAGCAATCACTCTAAATAAATTAAGGAAAGAACCGTGTCTAGTATACTGCTAAGACATTCACGGATTGCCCAAGCTGTTTACAGTAAGAAGTGTCCACCATAAAGCATCAAATCAGAATATTTAAACAAAGTCAAGCAAAACGCTATTTTAAAATAACTCCATAATATCATGCAAGAGAAAGCGAATAATTAATTATTATAATCTCCAGTCCCAATAAATTAGACAATTGTTTCTCAAAAAAGACATACAGGAATGGAAAAGCCTTCGTAAAGAACTATGAAATACTTCGGTGATCTCTGCTTTCTTCCACTATCTCAAAATAAAGAAAATTAAAATAGAAAACTAGAAGCAAAGTAATTCTCTTACTGTATTACTAGTTCTTATTTGTTTATTTTTTTCATAATACTTATAATAATATAATGTTTAGCATATGTTAAGATCAGGGTCTTTATTACTGATCGTCAATGATTTTGTACAGTGTTTTTTTTTTTTTAAATTTCTGTAGTATGTAGTATGCTATACAAATGTTTCAGTTAACGAAGAAAGAAAATTTGAGGGGGACGTTGAGAGTTGTGAACCACAAACACAGCATTTCTCAGGAGAGGAACTTAACTTTTCAAGAGCGGCCAATCAACGGAGCACTGTCCATATATGATATTAGAACACAAGTGTTTAATATCAGTATATACAGAAAGGTATAATTAGTGTTACACAACGTCAACAACACTAGCAACACTTCCCCCCTCTACACCCTGTTATATGACTTTTTAAATCTGTAATTTCAAGAGACATACTTTTTTCTTATACAAGTTTCACTACGAACTTTTGCTTAGAAGACGAATCTTCATTTGTCGTTTATGTTTGTTCTGAATCTTTATCAAGCAGACATAATTGTTCAGTATAGAAAGAGACGTTATGTATGGTTCTCTCTCAATTTTTGGACTAATTGTGAATTATTCCAGCCACGATATTGCGACTTTTGTTGACCACTTTTTTAATGTAAACACTATATCCACTTTCACTTTCCTTTCCAGTTTCGTACTTTGGGCATAAAAATATAAAATACTTTGCAACGTAAGGACACTGAGGAAGGAAACTTTACATAGACAATCTGCCACTTGGAGATCAAGTCTGAGGAATATATGGACGGAGTTAGAACCGTAGGTGAGGTGGGTGACCGATACACGTGAATAACCGTAAAGGTTAACTCGTGGAGTTTGCCGAACACAGGTTATTAA
>WNWK01021088.1:0-5000 GCA_009830355.1 Cherax destructor | reverse complement strand
TGACCTTTATAATTATGGACCTTTTGGAGTCCGTTAGTATTTTCCAGTGTAGAAAACTAGTAGAAATAGGCGTCGAAAATGTTCACATTTCATTGCCACTAACATTAAGCTGACCTGAGTTACATTTAAGTGGGCACATGTGTTCGCGAACCTTATTTCTATATGCCTGAAAGAAAGCTTTGTGATTGGTCTTTGTTTCTCTCCCAACTTTAATTTCTAATGCTCTTTTTATTTATTTTTTAGTTTTTCATTTCTCTCTTTAATTGAATATAGTGTTGAATAAGGTGATTCACCTTAGATTCGCCTGTAAATGGCTCTCTTTTCAACCAAGGGATATTTGAGTGTTTTACTAATCCATGTTTGATTTGAGTTCTCTTTAGGAATATGTGCATCTTGGCTAGCTTGTACGATCCTTTGGAATAAAGTCGTATTGGCAGCCATTATCACCTTCCATCAGGTCTCCCTCGTGACAGTCCCTAGCCAGGTACTCCAGTCCACACTCCTCAAGTCCATTATCACCTTCCATCAGGTCTCCTCGTGACAGTCCCTAGCCAGGGTACTCCAGTCCACACTCTCAAGTCCATTATCACCTTCCATCAGGTCTCCTCGTGGCAGTTCCTAGCCAGGTCACTCCTGTCCGCACTCCTCAAGTCCATTATCACCTTCCATCAGGTCTCCCTCGTGGCAGTTCCTAGCCAGGTCACTCCAGTCCGCACTCCTCAAGTCCATTATCACCTTCCATCAGGTCTCCTCGTGACAGTTCCTAGCCAGGGTACTCCAGTCCACACTCCTCAAGTCCATTATCACCTTCCATCAGGTCTCCCTCGTGACAGTTCCTAGCCAGGTCACTCCAGTCCGCACTCCTCAAGTCCATTATCACCTTCCATCAGGTCTCCCTCGTGACAGTTCCTAGCCAGGGTACTCCAGTCCACACTCCTCAAGTCATTCCTTAGCTCCATATAATCTGCAACACGAAAATTGGTGCTCTTATCTCTATTACTGTTATCAAGGTAATTAGATGAGATATTAAAACTAAATCATTTGTGATCAGTTTCTCCAAGCACTTCATTAACCTCAAGATTGTCTTTCAGAGAATTGTTGCCAGAATCAAGTCCAACAAGTTATTTCCTCTAGTTGTTTCTGATACAATCTGTTTTGATAAGCAGTCCTGGACAATTTCAAGAAAGTCAGTAAACTCTAGATTACCTGTCAAATTGATTCCAATCGATTTGGCTAGATGCCTAAGCAATTTCTAGATATCTAAACAATTTCATCCCAAAGAAGTTTCCATAGACACTAACCAGGTCAGGACCTTTGAGGAACTGCATCAAACATATTCCTTGTGCGTTCCTTCCATCTTTGTATTATTTCTGATACTACAGTTTAATTTTCCTTACCATACCTTGCAACTCTCCCTGTTTCTTCTTGACTCTGTCAGTGTAAAATAATTTATTTCCCTGTATGTGGAATTCGGCAGCCATGTTCTATTTCTCAGAGTGAACCAGGTCTCAGTTATGGAAGTATTCATACATACATAAACATACATGCAAATACATAAACAAACAATCATGCACCACACACATTACTGATTTATTAAACAAACATGCATAAATACATACATACAGACATATTCATACATACGTTCACCACACACACAGAATAAATCCCACACAATATGCCAAGTATTTATCGTACACTACAGGCCAAGTGTCTATCGACAAGTTCATTTGGCAACTGGTAAAACACACACACACAGACACTCACAATATATTAAACACATGCATCTTCGTATTAACTTACAAGTTAAAATGATAGAAGATAGTGGACATTGCAGTATGTATTATAATAAGATCCAATATGCTGTTTGTGGAATTTATTAAGACGACGTTTCGTCTGCCAGAAACTTTATTAATACCTGATGGATAAAGTCATGATAAACTTTATCAATCCCTGATAGATAAAATCCCATTATATTTTATCAATCCCTGATGCATTCATTAAGTCCTGGTGAAAGAAACGTCTCCCTGACTCAACATATTGTTTTAGTCACATACATAATGGTATGTTTTAGCACTGATTTATGTAGGCATGTGTGATACAGAGAACTGTATGTGCTGCTGTACATGTAGGTTGCGTATATGGAGGTACATAAATGGGTTTGAATACATATGAGTGTGTACTCCTGTGGATCATTGCATGCCAGTTAAATACAAACTATTAATAACAAAAAATGAAATCTATTTAACACACAGCTGTTTTCACGGAGGTAGAAAAATAGACAAACACAAGGACACTCATGTGCTTGCAATAAAACATTCACAAACACACTTACTCAACTACGTAACTGAGAAAAGTGTATTTACTATAGGTATTCATTGCAACATAAATAGAAGTCAAAAATTTTCCTTAATTAGCCTCTCCTGGGTGGGTGAGGTGTGTGGCAGCTTGGTCTCGTCTAGCTGGTGTACGGTCGTGGCTGTCTTGGTGGGTGGAATTACTGGACGCAGTTTTCTGTGTGTCCCCTCCAGTAATTCCACCCACCTGGACAGTCTCTACCGTAGACCAGCTAGACAAGACCAAGTTTCCACCCAACAAGGTCACTGGGGGTGGCAACCGCTGACTCTGGGGAAGTGGGGATGGGAGTCCACTCAGGTGACACATGTGGACTCCTGGAGACACTGATGCGGGGACCTTAGGTAAGTGGGAAAGGGAAGACAACCGGGAGCGAACGGATGGATTCCTGGATACATGAACCTGGGGAAGGCGAGGAGGGGGGGTGTACCTTAAATACGAACCACTGGCCTCCACGTGGCAAGGTCTGGTAACTCAGAGATAACTCTGAGGCTGACAGTGGTCGCAAATAATAATAATAATAATAATAATAATAATAATAATAATAATAATAATAATAATAATAATAATAATTAATATTAATATTATTATTATTATTATTATTATTATTATTATTATTATTATTATTAATTATAACTTTGATTTACATTGTGTTTTATGTCGCATGCTTATCTGCTGCTGCCTCTCTCACATGCATATAGTAATACAAATCTTCCTTTAAGCTTCTCACTCAATATAGGAATAATATTGTATTAAAAATAAAGGGAGAAACATATCTAAATAAGTTTAAAAACTAAATTATGAGCCCAGTAGCAAAAATTAACCACCATATAATTATAAGAGCTAGGACAATAATAACCACTAGTCATACTTTATTATTATTTAGATGGCGCTGGGAGCCGCCATTATGGTGAGTAGAGGGATCCCCCGTCACCTTCAATGGCTTACTGGGAGCCGCCATTATGGTAAGTAGAGGGATCCCCCGTCACCTTCAATGATTTACTGGGAGCCGCCATTATGGTGAGTAGAGGGATCCCTCGTCACCTTCAATGGCTTCCTAGGAGCCGCCATTATGGTGAGTAGAGGGATCCCCCGTCACCTTCAATTGCTTTCTGGGAGCCGCCATTATGGTGAGTAGAGGGATCCCCCGTCACCTTCAATGGCTTTCTGGGAGCCGCCATTATAGTGAGTAGAGGGATCCCCCGGCACCTTCAATGGCTTTCTGGGAGCCGCCATTATGGTGAGTAGAGGGATCCCTCGTCACCTTCAATGGCTTACTGGGAGCCGCCATTATGGTGAGTAGAGGGATCCCTCGTCACCTTCAATGGCTTTCTGGGAGCCGCCATTATGGTGAGTAGAGGGATCCCTGTCACTTTCAATGGCTTACTGGGAGCCGCCATTATGGTGAGTAGAGGATCCTCGTCACCTTCAATGGTTTACTGGGAGCCGCCATTATGGTGAGTAGAGGGATACCTCGTCACCTTCAATGGCTTACTGGGAGCCGCCATTATGGTGAGTAGAGGGATCCCCGTCACCTTCAATGGCTTACTGGGAGCCGCCATTATGGTGAGTAGAGGGATCCCCGTCACCTTCAATGGCTTACTGGGAGCCGCCATTATGGTGAGTAGAGGGATCCTCGTCACCTTCAATGGCTTACTGGGAGCCACCATTATGGTGAGTAGAGGGATCCCCGTCACCTTCAATGGCTTCCTGGGAGCCGCTATTATGGTGAGTAGAGGGATCCTCGTCACCTTCAATGGCGTTAGGCCTCATCTAGATTATGCTGCACAGTTTTGGTCACCGTATTACAGAATGGATATAAATGCTCTGGAAAACGTACAAAGGAGGATGACTAAGTTGATTCCATGTATCAGAAATCTTCCCTATGAGGATAGACTGAGGGCCCTGAATCTGCACTCTCTAGAAAGGCGTAGAATTAGGGGGATATGATTGAGGTATATAAATGGAAAACAGGAATAAATAAAGGGGGTGTAAATAGCGTGCTAAAAATATCTTGTATTGACAGGACTCGAAGCAATGGCTTTAAGTTGGATAAATTCAGATTCAGAAGGGATATAGGAAAGCATTGGTTTGGTAATAGAGTTGTCGATGAGTGGAACAAACTCCCAAGTACAGTTATAGAGGCTAAAACGTTGTGTAGTTTTAAAAATAGGCTAGATAAATATATGAGTGGGTGCGGGTGGGTGTGAGTTGTACCTGACTAGTTTGTGCTACTAGGTCAGATGCCGTGCTCCTTCCTTAAGTGAATGTAACCTGACCTGGCTGGGTCGGGGCATTGGCTTAAGCCGGTGGGAGACTTGGACCTGCCTCGCATGGGCCAGTAGGCCTGCTGCAGTGTTCCTTCTTTCTTATGTTCTTATGTTCCTGGGAGCCGCCATTATGGTGAGTAGAGGGATCCCTCGTCACCTTCAATGGCTTTCTGGGACCGCCATTATGGTGAGTAGAGGATCCCCGTCACCTTCAATGGCTTCCTGGGAGCCGCCATTATGGTGAGTAGAGGGATCCCCGTCACCTTCAATGGCTTACTGGGAGCCGCCATTATGGTGAGTAGAGGGGTCCCCGTCACCTTCAATGGCTTACTGGGAGCCGCCATTATGGTGAGTAAAGGGATCCCCGTCACCTTCAAT
>WNWK01021087.1:32500-34647 GCA_009830355.1 Cherax destructor | reverse complement strand
GGGGGTGATGGGTTCTGGAGGTGGGAAGTACAGTGCCTGCACTCTGAAGGATGGGTGGTGATGTGGTTCTGGAGGTGGGAAGTACAGTGCCTGCACTCTGAAGGATGGGTGGTGATGTGGTTCTGGAGGTGGGAAGTACAGTGCCTGCACTCTGAAGGATGGGTGGTGATGTTGTGGTTCTTGATTTCGTTAAAAATCTAACTAAGTAATTAACTAAACAGCTTACTGAATAATTAATTAAATATTTAATTATCTTACTCTATTTGTGTAACTAGCTAACAAATTATCCATTAACGAATTAACCATTTGTCTATCTATTTAACCAGGTAATTATCATGCGCGTAATTGAGGTTCCATACATACGCTGTTATGCAATCAGGGTACATGGGGGGTGGGGGAGGAAGGGAAGAAACTCCCACAGGTTTTAAATCGAGATAGTATAGGCAAAAAAGCCATGAAGGTCAGTAGTCCACTGCTCTGGATGCTATATGATTTTCTTTCTACGGATATTGGTGACTTTCTCCTCTCTGCTCTCTCTTTCTCTCACTTATGGGCTTAGCGCTTCCTTTTGTTTGTATCTCACCTGTCTTCTGAAGTACATCACAGTTATTGATCTTTTCGTAGTTCTACTTATATTTAATAACTTTTGCTCTTGTTGAGGAGGTTAAATGACTCGTGTAGCAAGCAGCTAGTCTTGACACCTGATAGACCAACCAACCAGTGGTGTGTGTGTGTGGCCTGGTGGCAAAAGCTCTCGCTTCACACGGTGAGGGTCTGGGTTCGATTCCCGGCAAGGGTGAAAACATTGGACGTGTTTCCTTACACTGGTTGTCTATAGTCACCCATCAGTAAAATGGGTACCTGGGTGTTAGTCGACTGGTGTGGGTCGCATCCTGGGACAAAATTGACCTAATTTGCCCGAAATGCTCAGCATAACAAGCGGCTTTCTATATAGTAGTTTGTAATTGATGTCAGCTAAGCCTGTATACCTTGTACTTGTAGTATATATATATATATATATATATATATATATATATATATATATATATATATATATATATCACAAACACTGATCTCTGGCCGAAGGAGACTCGAACCTACGAACCTTGCAACAAGGTTCGCAGTGCTTTACCGACCGTACCACACTGGACCAATACCTTGGCGTCCAGCTCACACTAGACGTTGATCCAAGGCAGCCAGCTTTTCATCTCATCCCCTGCATGCATCGACACAACTAGAGATTTTTACAATGCTAGGAATTCGCAAGAACAGGCGAAATATTCACAAACACTGATCTGGACGCCAAGGTATTGGTCCAGTGTGGTACGGTCGGTAAGCACTGCGAACCTTGTTGCAAGGTTCGTAGGTTCGAGTCTCCTTCGGCCAGAGATCAGTGTTCGAGTTTGTGAATATTTCGCCTGCTCTTGCGAATTCCTAGCATATATATATATATATATATATATATATATATATATATATATATATATATATATATATATATATATATATAGCGTACTCAGTAGGCTTCAAACCTAATAGTAAGAACATAAGAAAGAAAGAAGACCTCAGCAGGCCCACCGGTCTATGCTAGGCAGGTCCAAAAATCAACTACGTCAATAGTTAATTAACATGTCACCTCTAAACCACTAGTCAAGGATAGTTTAAACAACCTCAGATAGTAAATACAAAAAATTCTCACTGTATATACTCAGAGACACATCTCGATAATGACAAATATAACCTCTTGTATATGCCCTGGTATATTCTTTATATTATATAATTATATGTGTAGTTCTTATTTCGTATACTGTGTGGTTTTAGTACATTTGTTATTTTAATATTTCTTAGTTATTAACTAATATTCTCCCGTTCTAGTATTTGTTCTTCAGTATTGTCTATGTTCATCGTTGTCTCTGTCTGTCTGTCTTTGTCTCTCTCTCTATGTTTGTCTGTTTGTCTGTCTGTCTGTCTGTCTGTCTGTCTGTCTGTCTCTCTCTCTCTCTCTCTCTCTCTCTCTCTCTCTCTCTCTCTCTCTCTCTCTCATCTCTCCTCATCCTTCTGCTTTGTTTGTTTCCCCAGCATCTCTTTGTCTCCTCTTATTTCTCGTTTATTTTTTTCCCGTATTTTCCTTTTGTTTATTATGAATG
>WNWK01021087.1:0-27500 GCA_009830355.1 Cherax destructor | reverse complement strand
CTTTTAAAGTCTGGTATGTCTCTTTCTGCTCCATTTTCCCTCTCCACCTATAGCTCTACAATGTACTCAAAGCTCAGCACCATATGGTCGCTGGCTCCCAGGGGGCTCTCGTGTGTTATCTCCTCGATATCTGAGCTATTCAGGGTGAATACAAGGTCCAGCCTTGCTGGCTCGTCCTCTCCTCTATCTCTGGTCGTGTCCCTGACATGTTGGTGCATCAGGTTTTCCAGTACCACGTCCATCATCATGGCTCTCCAAGTTTCTGGACCCCCACGTGGTTCCTGGTTCTCCCAGTCGATCTCCCTGTGGTTGAAATCGCCCATGACCAGTAACTTCGCTCTGCTCATGTGCGCTTTTCTTGCCACCTCCGCTAGGGTGTCCACCATTGCTCTGTTGTTCTCGTCATATTCCTTCCCTGGCCTCCTGCAGTTCTTTGGTGGGTTATACATCACTGCAATGACTATCTTGTGCTCCCCAGACTGGATGGTACCTACTATAAAGTCCCTTTCTCTACACACCTCCATTCCTTCCATTTCCTCGAATCTCCAATGGTTATTTACGAGCAGTGCGACCCCTCCTCCCCCCCCCTGCTCCTTCTGTCTTTCCTCAGGATCTGATATCCCTGTGGGAAGATCGCGTCTGTTATTGCCTCATTGAGTTTAGTTTCTGTGACTGCTATGATGTCTGGGGACATTTCACCTATTCTTTCAATCCACTCTTCATACTTATTCGTGATTCCATCTGCATTTGTGTACCAAACCTTCAACCTCGTTTCCAATACTGTGGCCCTGGGGGGATCATGGTGGGTTGGGGTTGTGTGGGCAGGGTTCCCATAGGGGGATGTTGCATGGGTGGGGGGGGGTTGTATGGTTGGCGTGTGGGCTGATGGGGTGTGGTATGTGATATCCCTGTGGGAAGATTGCGTCTGTTATTGCCTCATTGAGTTTATTTTCTGTGACTGCTATGATGTCTGGGGACATTTCACCTATTCTTTCAATCCACTCTTCATACTTATTCGTGATTCCATCCGCATTTATGTACCAAACCTTCAACCTCGTTTCCAATACTGTGGCCCTGGGGGGATCATGGTGGGTTGGGGGTGTGGGCAGGGTTCCCATAGGGGGATGTTGCATGGGTGGGGGGGGTTGTATGGTTGGAGTGTGGGCTGATGGGGTGTGGTATGTGATGGGGTGGGGTAGTTGTGATGGTGGGTTTGGAGTTGCTTGGGTTGGGACAGGGGAAGTGATGTGTGTGTGTGATGTTAAAATATATGGTTGCCGTTGGGTTGCTGTGGTTTGAGGCCCGCCGTGAGTACTTCCGGTGGGTGTGTTTGTCCTTCTTCTTGGGCCTGGTGCCCTCTGTGCCTCGCTATCTCCTCCTCTCTCTCCTCTCTTCGCTTTTTTATCCTCTCCTTTAGGGCCTCCCTTTCTTCCTGCGTTCTGTCCTGATCTAGGTGTACATCCTGGTACTCCCGAGTCGCCCTCAGCCGTGCTTTCTCTTGCAGGATCATGGTACGGGCTGATTCTGCATTGAAGATTACTTTGAGGGGCCGATTTCTTCCCCTTGTGTACCACCTGATTCTCTGAAAATTTGTCACCTGGGACGTATCTCCCCCTGTTGCTAGCATGATACCTTTAATCCTTTCTTTCTCCTCCTGTTTTCTTCTGTCATGGGTGACCCCTTCGACTTCCTTAAGACCGTAGATAAAGATCGACTTCTCCCTTTCCTCCTCCCACTGTGTCTCCCTTCGCATCGTCAGAGATGCATTAGCATCTTCCGGTTCTGTCATGGCTGTAGCCCCTGTGTTCCTCTGTGTGTTCGGCCTACTCATTTGCCCCTGTCCTCTGCTGTATATTGTTGGGGTCTCTGCGTTGAGTGTGTCTGCTGCTTTGTCTACCCTCTCATGTGTCGCTTCTGCGCCCTCATTTGTTGCTTCTGTGGCGCCCTTCTTGTCCCTGGCTGCTTTTTCTATATCCCTCTCGTGTGGTGTTTGTATCCTACTCATCTTGTTTTGGGCCCCATGTGTGCCTGACAGTACCTGAGCATACAAGAGTTCTTTTTCCTCTGCATTCCCTTTGGCTGTGTCAGATGCCCCACGTGTGTCTGACATTGCCTGTGCATCCAAGAGATCTTTTTTCTCCTTATTCCCTTTGACTGGTGTTGGTATCCTACTCCTCTTGCTTCGGGCCCCACGTGTGTCTGACAGTGCCTGAGCATTCAAGAGTTCTTCTCTTTTCTCCGCGTTCCCTTTGACTGTGTCTGATGCACACCCTCCAGTCGCCGTTTCTGAATAGGTACTTGCGTCTCTGCTCTGCGTCAGTCTGTGTGTGTGTGTGTGTGTGTGTGTGTGTGTGTGTGACCCAACAATTAATATTTGCACCAAGAACTCATTACAGTTGTGACCGGGTGTGGACATGTGAATTGCTCATTACTTTATAATTTGTTCATGATTGTAACCATGTATAAACGTAAGTAAATTTACTTACATAATTCATTACCTTTGTAACTTGTGAGTTCATTACCTTTGTAACTTGTGAGTTCATTACCTTTGTAATTGCTCAGCTATCAAAACTTTGGGGCCCAGTTCCTGGACCCATTATGTACTTCTGTAATCTTTTGACTACCGCCCACATGATGGGTATGGGGTGCATAATAAAGATATTAAACTAAACTAACTACCACCATTACCGCTAACACTACCACCAACGATAATACGACCACCAAGACAATTATCACTACTATAAGCACGACCACCACCACTATCATCACTACCACCACTGCTACCACCACTACTACTACCATTACCACCACCACTACTACCATTACCATCACCACCACACCACTACTACCTGCCTGCCTCGCATGGGCCAGTAGGCCTGCTGCAGTGTTCCTTCTTTCTTATGTTATGTTCTTACCACCACTATCATCACTATCACCACTACTACCACCACCATCATCACTACCACTATCATCACTGCCACCACTACCATCATCCCCACCACCACGATTACCACCACTACTATCATCTCTACTACCCCCACGACCACCACCACTACTATTATCACTACCACCACCACTACCATCATCACCACCACGATTACCACCACTACTATCATCTCTACTACCACAACGACCACCACCACTACTATTATCACTACCACCACCACTATCATCACCACCACTACTATCATCACTAGTACCACCACCACTACTATCATCACTAGTACCACCACCACTACTATCATCACTATCACCACCACCACTACTATAATCACTAGTACCACCACCACTACTATCATCACTACCACCACCACTATCATCACCACCACTACTATCATCACTAGTACCACCACCACTACTATAATCACTAGTACCACCACCACTACTATCATCACTACCACCACCACCACTACCACACCAGCCTACCTTAACTATCACTCTCACTACAAAAGGAAATTTGTCTGGAAATCAATTAGATTCTAATGGCTTCTGCTTCGTATAGAAATAAATTTAAACAGGTGATCATTAATGGTTAATTTATTTCCGAACTTAATGTATTAATTTTAATTGTTCTTACATGTATTCATAAGTATTATGGGATTTCCAACCAGTTGATGGTTTTTGGGCAGGTCCCAGACCTGCTGTTTATGGTCTGTGAGAAATTATGTACATGAGGTTCACAGGTACTGACCTGAATGTTTTCATATATAATTTGGGGTAGATACAACTAAATTCAAATTTACACTTACTGTTATTAGTTGTACCTCTGAGATAGATGGGACTGAGTCACAGCACTATACTTCCTTCGATACCCACCTATTCACTCCTACACTCACATAAGTTGGACCTATAAATAATTATTGATTATTCAGTTTAAACCAGTAGCACTGGTAATTTATGGTTGTGGACTGTATATAAATTTGAGGACTTGATCTCCAGAAATGGTTAATTGTAACATTATTTATTATTATAGACTGTAGAGATTGGGTAAGATCATCTGACAATTAAACATTATAAATATCTAAGTTAAGGGAAATACTTACATACGAACATAAGAAAGAAGGAACACTGCAGCAGGCCTACTGGCCCATGCGAGGCAAGTCCAAGTCTCCTACCGGCTTAAGCCAACCTAGTCAAGTCAGGTCACATTCACTTAAGGAAGGAGCACGACATCAGACCTAGTAGTACAAGCTAGCCAGGTCCAATTCACACACACCCACACCCACTCATGAATTTATCTAACCTATTTTTAAAACTACACAACGTTTTAGCTTCTATGACGGTACTCGGGAGTTTGTTCCACTCATCCACAACTCTATTACCAAACCAGTGCTTTTCTATATCCTTCCTGAATCTGGATTTTTCCAACTTAAAGCCATTGTTGCGAGTCCTGTCTAGGATATATATTTTTAGCACGCTATTTATATCCCCTTTATTTATTCCTGTTTCCCATTTATACACCTCAATCACATCCCCCCTAATTCTACGAACTTCTAGAGAGTGCAGATTCAGGGCCCTCAGTCTATCCTCATAGGGAAGATTTCTGATACATGGGATCAACTTTTTCATCCTCCTTTGTACGTTTTCCAGAGCATTTATATCCATTCTGTAATACGGTGACCAAAACTGTGCAGCATAATCTAAATGAGGCCTAAGTGTATATAATAATGTATCTCTCCCTCCCTGGAACGCAGGCGGGAGAGATACATTATTATATACACTTGGAAAATCCTAGAGGGATTAGTACCAAACTTGCACACGAGTGTCTCCCTACGAAAGCAAAAGACTCGGCAGACGATGTAACATCCCCCCAATGAAAAGCAGGGGTGCCACTAGCACGTTGAAAGACAACACAATAAGTATCAAGGGCCCAAGACTGTTCAACTGCCTCCCAGCATACATAAGGGGGGATTACCAATAGACCCCTGGCTGTCTTCAAGCAAGCACTGGACAGACACCTAAAGTCGGTGCCTGACCAGCCAGGCTGTGGTTCGTACGTTGGACTGCGTGCGGCCAGCAGTAACAGCCTGGTTGATCAGGCTCTGATCCAACATGAGGCCTGGTCACAGACCGGGCCGCAGAGGCGTTGACCCCTGGAACTCTCTCCAGGTAAACTCCAGGTAACCAAGGATATATAGAGTTGAAGAACAACCTGAGGACTCCTATTATTTATGCTTCTTGATATGATGCCAAGGATTCTGTTTGCTTTATTGCGACCACTTATGCACTGTTGTCTTGGTTTTAGATTACTGCTAACCAGAACTTCTAAATCCTTTTCCTGGATTATGACAGGGAAAACAAAGCAGCTTTGTGGTAGAAGACATTTACAGTATGTACAATTCAGGACATTTATTTGGTATCCAAGAAGGAGGATCTTTAACTGGTTGCCTTATTTTTTTCTTCTTCCAACTTTTCGATTTTATTTCGCCAATCACAACTAATGACTGCTAAAGCCTAGGAGGGACTGGTGGTGCTAGGCTGCCCCTATCTAGGAAGGACTGGTGGTGCTAGGCTGCCCCAGTCTAGGAGGGACTGGTGGTGCTAGGCTGCCCCTATCTAGGAAGGACTGGTGGTGCTAGGCTGCCCCTATCTAGGAAGGACTGGTGGTGCTAGGCTGCCCCAGTCTAGGAGGGACTGGTGGTGCTAGGCTGCCCCTATCTAGGAAGGACTGGTGGTGCTAGGCTGCCCCAGTCTAGGAGGGACTGGTGGTGCTAGGCTGCCCTATCTAGGAAGGACTGGTGGTGCTAGGCTGCCCTATCTAGGAAGGACTGGTGGTGCTAGGCTGCCCCAGTCTAGGAGGGACTGGTGGTGCTAGGCTGCCCCAGTCTAGGAGGGACTGGTGGTGCTAGGCTGCCCTATCTAGGAAGGACTGGTGGTGCTAGGCTGCCCCAGTCTAGGAGGGACTGGTGGTGCTAGGCTGCCCCAGTCTAGGAGGGACTGGTGGTGCTAGGCTGCCCCAGTTTAGGAGGGACTGGTGGTGCTAGGCTGCCCCAGTCTAGGAGGGACTGGTGGTGCTAGGCTGCCCCAGTCTAGGAGGGACTGGTGGTGCTAGGCTGCCCCTATCTAGGAAGGACTGGTGGTGCTAGGCTGCCCCAGTCTAGGAGGGACTGGTGGTGCTAGGCTGCCCCTATCTAGGAAGGACTGGTGGTACTAGGCTGCCCCAGTCTAGGAGGGACTGGTGGTGCTAGGCTGCCCCAGTCTAGGAGGGACTGGTGGTGCTAGGCTGCCCCAGTCTAGGAGGACTGGTGGTGCTAGGCTGCCCCAGTCTAGGAGGGACTGGTGGTACTAGGCTGCCCCAGTCTAGGAGGGACTGTGGTGCTAGGCTGCCCCAGTCTAGGAGGGACTGGTGGTGCTAGGCTGCCCCTATCTAGGAAGGACTGGTGGTACTAGGCTGCCCCAGTCTAGGAGGGACTGGTGGTGCTAGGCTGCCCCAGTCTAGGAGGGACTGGTGGTACTAGGCTGCCCCTATCTAGGAAGGACTGGTGGTGCTAGGCTGCCCCAGTCTAGGAGGGACTGGTGGTACTAGGCTGCCCCAGTCTAGGAGGGACTGGTGGTGCTAGGCTGCCCCTATCTAGGAAGGACTGGTGGTGCTAGGCTGCCCCAGTCTAGGAGGGACTGGTGGTGCTAGGCTGCCCTATCTAGGAAGGACTGGTGGTGCTAGGCTGCCCCAGTCTAGGAGGGACTGGTGGTCTAGGCTGCCCCAGTCTAGGAGGGACTGGTGGTGCTAGGCTGCCCCTATCTAGGAAGGACTGGTGGTGCTAGGCTGCCCCAGTCTAGGAGGGACTGGTGGTGCTAGGCTGCCCCTATCTAGGAAGGACTGGTGGTACTAGGCTGCCCCAGTCTAGGAGGGACTGGTGGTGCTAGGCTGCCCCAGTCTAGGAGGGACTGGTGGTACTAGGCTGCCCCAGTCTAGGAAGGACTGGTGGTGCTAGGCTGCCCCTATCTAGGAAGGACTGGTGGTGCTAGGCTGCCCCTATCTAGGAAGGACTGGTGGTGCTAGGCTGCCCCTATCTAGGAAGGACTGGTGGTACTAGGCTGCCCCAGTCTAGGAGGGACTGGTGGTGCTAGGCTGCCCCAGTCTAGGAGGGACTGGTGGTACTAGGCTGCCCCAGTCTAGGAAGGACTGGTGGTGCTAGGCTGCCCCTATCTAGGAAGGACTGGTGGTGCTAGGTTGCCCCTATCTAGGAAGGACTGGTGGTACTAGGCTGCCCCAGTCTAGGAGGGACTGGTGGTGCTAGGCTGCCCCTATCTAGGAAGGACTGGTGGTACTAGGCTGCCCCAGTCTAGGAGGGACTGGTGGTGCTAGGTTGCCCCTATCTAGGAAGGACTGGTGGTACTAGGCTGCCCCAGTCTAGGAAGGACTGGTGGTACTAGGCTGCCCCAGTCTAGGAGGGACTGGTGGTGCTAGGCTGCCCCATCCTAGGAGGGACTGGTGGTGCTAGGCTGCCCCATCCTAGGAGGAACTGGTGGTGCTAGGCTGCCCGTCTAGGGGGGTTTGGTGGTGCTAGGCTGCCCCAATCTAAGAGGGACTGCCCCAGTCTAGGAGGGACTGGTAGTGCTAGGCTGTGCCCCATCCTAGGAGGGACTGGTAGTGCTTTTGCGACCATCACCCTACTACTGCCACCACAACACCTCCCACAACGCCAACAATTACCACTAAAACAGCAATAGCTTAATAAAAACACCATCAAAACCACCACCTTCACCAGAACAACATCACAAGAGACACATCAGTATTGCCATCTTCAACCATGACATTAAAACTGCCAACCTCACCGCATCACCAACAGCATCACAACTAGAAAATACTGTCACCACCACCGCAACACCACCAGCACCATCAACACCACCACAATTACCACAACAACACCACAAGAGCAACATCAAAATTACCATCCTAACCACCACAACAACAATAAAACCACTACCAATCCAACCACGTCACCGATACCACCACCACAGGAACACTTATCACCACCACAACACCACCACTTCACCTTAGTAAAGTAGCACACATCATCATACGTACAACTATGGAGGTCAGTCTTGTTGGAGGTTTAGTTTTTATCACTAAACTACCGCCTACAGCTAGGCTTTCGATACTTTCTGCCGTCAGCGTTAAGTTTTCCTTCTCTTTCGTTTTTATGTCTTTTTTTTATTACACGGGAGAGCGTGCGAAGGTATCCGTCAGCTGGGATGCCTACGTGTCTGAATATGCAAAGTGGAAAAATAATTTGTACAGAGAACTTGTAGACAAGGTTGAGTCCACGTACTAGAAACCTCTCCTTCTACAAAGACGGACTGAAGACATTGAACTTGCTCTTTTTGGAAAGGCGTAGAATTAGGCACGATTCAAGTATATAAATGGAAAGCAGGAATATATATTTTTTATTTGATTTTATTAACACATCGGCCGTCTCCCACCAAGGTAGGGTGGCCCGAAAAAGAAAAACTTTCATCATCATTCACTCCATCACTGTCTTGCCAGAGGCGCGCTTACACTACAGTTATAAAACTGCAACATTAACACCCCTGCTTCAGAGTGCAGACACTGTACGTCTCATCTCCAGGACTCAAGTCTGGCCTGCCGGTTTCCCTGAATCCCTTCATAAATATTACCCTGCTCACATTCAAGTCCTAAAAACCATTTGTCTCCATTCGCTCCTATCTGACACGCTCACGCATGCTTGCTGCAAGTCCAAGCCCCTAGCACACAAAACCTCCTTTACCTCCTCCCTCCAACTTTTCCTAGGCAGACCCCTATCCCGCCCTCTCTCTACTACTGATTTATACACTCTCGAAGTCATTCTATTTCGTTCCATCCTCTCTACATGTTCGAACCATCTCAATATCCCTTCTCAGCCCTCTGGATAATAGTTTTGGTAATCCAGCACCTCCTCCTAATTTCCAAACTACAAATTCTCTGCATTATATTCACACCACACATTGCCCTCAGACACGACATCTTCACTGCCTCCAGCCTTCTCCTTGTTGCAACATTCACCACCCATGGTTTACACTCATATAAGAGCGTTGGTATAACTATTCTCTCATACATTCCCCTCTTTGCTTCCATGGACAAAGTTCTTTGTCTCCACAGACTCCTCAGTGCACCACTCACCTTTTTCCCCTCGTTATTTCTATGATTAACCTCATCTTTTATAGACCCATCTGCTAACACGTCCACTCCTAAATATCTGTATACATTCACCTCCTCCATACTCTCTCCCTCCAATCTGATATCCAATCTTTCGTTACCTATTTTTTTGTTATCCTCATCACCTTACTCTTTACTATATTCACTTTTAATTTTCTTCTTTTAAATACCCTACCAAACTCATCCACCAACCTCTGCAACTTCTCTTCAGAATCTCCCAAAATCACAGTGTCATCAGCAAAGAGCAACTGTGACAACTCCTACTTTGTGTTAGATTCTTTATCTTTTAACCCCACACCTCTTGCCAACACCCGAGCATTCACTTCTCTTACAACCCCATCTATAAATATATTGAACAACCATGGTGACATCACACATCCTTATCTAAGGCCTACTTTTACTGGGAAATAATCTCCCTCTCACCTGCATACTCTAACCTGAGCCTCAATATCCTCGTAAAAACTTTTCACTGTGTGTATACACACACACACATATATATTCGTCACCGATCATTTACCTAGAGTATACCTGGAGGGGTGTTTCGGGGATCAACGCCCCGAGGCCTGAGCCATGACCAGGCCTCGGGGTGGATCAGGGCCTGATCAACCAGGCAACTGACAGAAGAACATGTTAAATATACACAGAAGATGGATGAATAGAACACATTATGGAACACTTGCATAGCTTTATTGGCAATCTTCAACCCTCACAAGGATAATTATCTGTGTGGGGGGAGGGAGGTTGTACATCGGCAATAAAGATATCCAAAAGTTGCACATGTGTCTTATTAACTTGTCGGTATTGTATACAGTTAATAATGATAAGGTGACAGTTTTAGATATATGTGACTGGTAGAGAGCTGGCCGGGTGTTGTTTGCCTCGCTGAGACTGGCAGATATGTTTTCTCGCAGCTACGACCAGGGTCTAAGTGTTGGGTAAACGTTTAAACAGCAGACTCCTGGGTGCAGAAGTCATGTGCCATAAACCATACTGACTCTTAAGAAGCAACAACAACGACAATTGGTAGAGAAGCATTTGACTTATCGAACAAACTAGGCAATATCTGAACACTACCAATAACAGTGCGAATACAAAAATAACCGCACGTAGGAGAAGCTTACGACGACGTTTCGGTCCGACTTGGACCATTTGTACCATTTGTAAATGGTCCAAGTCTGCCCGAAATGTCGTGGTAAGCTTCTATCTCCTGTGTGTGGGTTGTGTATTGTTCCAGTCACGGTATTGTGCCTTTTTGTTCTTTAACAGTGCGAAGTCTGGTCTTTCAACGGAGTCTGACAACGATTTCGCTGAGAACTTTGGCAAAGTAGCTGTTATTGGTGGTATTCTTGTGCGTTGCCAAGATTAATGTTACATTCTTAGTACGAACACAACCGCTAACCTTCAACACGCAGTCAAGTTAAATAGCAAGTTTCAGTATCTATTCTTGAACAATTAAATGGAGCAGCATGAGCTGTATGCAAATACAAACAACAGTTAGACATCGTAGTCAAGAGCCACAGTTTGCAAAATATTGAGTTTTGGAAAGGATTCATGTAAAGCATTATCCAGACAGTTGTCACTATACCATGTAAACCCGTTACATATCACTTACCATAATGCATTCAGGAACCTAGTCTGAGACGGCAGTCACCACCGCTGATATGAGAGGCGGGATAATTATTCTGAACGCTTCTGAGACTGTCAAGGTACATAGCCTACTAGAAGGCTGTAACACTGGCAAATTCATACCGAAAACTTCCTTAGTGAAACTCATACTTCGTATCTAGTAACCCCAGGGCCGGGTCACCACTTGGAGAAGACCCGGGCCGGACATACCGGCGAACCTACAAGAAGAAGAAGAAGTAACCCCAGGCCTGCCGGACTCTATGGGTTGCCCAGAACCCATAAACCCAATGTTCCACTTAGATGGATCACTTGAGGGATAGGCAGTGCCCTCCCCCTCACAGACTTGAGGGGGTCTTCTCGACAAGCACCTCTCCCGAGTTTTACGAACCATCAGCCAGTCTCGTCTCAGGCACTCGCAGATCTCATAAATTGGATTAAGGACATTAATATATAAGAAATGAGAAGCTAGTAAGTTCTAACATCATCGCTCCCTTCACTAACGCATCACCATGTTGCACTAGGTTAGGTTATTTAATGTTTGTCAGAAAACAGGACAAGCGTTTCCTGACGCGGGTCTTAGTCATATGATGACCAGCTACTGGAGCTTTGCGTCATCGGACCGAGGCCTTCCGCTGGCTTACCCGTCCACCCCTTTAAAAATGATGGTTATTATTATGTTGCACTACTACACAGAAAAGTCATTGAAGACGCGAGTCTCCAGGTCCTGAGGAAGCACTTGGTTGAACTTATCGAGCTGTGCGTCAGTTATAATTGATTCCTAAAGATAGTGTTCTGAGATGAGGTTCCCCATCAGTCCTGTGCTAGTAAACAACCCGTCAGCACCAGTAACATACCGTCACTGCCTTACGTAGATGACACTCACACAACCCACAACTTCACCTTCGTGTGTTATTGTGACTAGTTAATAGTCCAAGACGGTCCGAAACGTCGTCGTAAGGTTTCTCTAATGTGCGGGTTATTTGCGTGTTCCAGTCACGGTATTGTGTCTGTTCTTTAGATGACATTTTGGTTATTTATCCTAGAAGACTGAGCTTAGCATTAACCTCGCTGAAGTTTGTGTGGTTGAACCTAACATACACACACATACAAGGAAACTTAATGAAAGCGCCAGGTTGTTGGAGAGTGAGTTGCAGAAGCATTGTTATCTGGAGGCAGCCTCGATCACTGTGTCCAACACTGTGTCCGGCACTGTGTCCGGCACTGTGTCCAGCACTGTGTCCAGCAGTGTCCAGTACTGTGTCCAGCACCGTGTCCAGCAGTGTCCAGTACTGTGTCCAACACTGTGTCCAGCAGTGTCCAGTACTGTGTCCAGTACTGTGTCCAGCACTGTGTCCAGCAGTGTCCAGTACTGTGTCCAACACTGTGTTCAGCACTTTGACCGGCAGTGTCCAGTACTGTGTCCAACACTGTATTCAGCACTGTGAGCGGCAGTGTCCAACACACCTACACAGTGACCTAGAACTCCTCTTATGTCGTCACTAGACTGACTTTACTACGTTCCCATGATATATAAAGATGCGATTTATGCACCAGCACCTGGCCTCACCACACAACTCCGCTTGATCCACCTGATCTTTGTCCACTATATATTATGATTTTCTGATGAGTGAATATGAAAAATGGTATAAAATACCGACGGATTGATAAATAAAGACACATGTACAACAGTTAGGTATCTTTATTCGGAAACGTTTCTCCTACACAGTAGGCCTCTTCAGTCAAGTGCAGAAGAGTTAGCAGAAGCATTATGATTTTCTGTTTGTGTGTATTATAGTGATATGTAGTGGGATAAGCATCTGTGTATATATGTTAAGCTTAGCAAAGTAACTGGATAGAAGTAATTCATTAGATTCAGATTCAAATCAATGCATAAACAAAATATACAATAACCAGAAAGCCCCTGGGATGCACATCATTATATTAAACAAGAACAATGGAGGCAGCTCAGATGAAAAGTCACACACACATGAGCGGCTGAATTTCTGCAATAAACACACCCTAACTCAGCAGATAGTGGAGCCAACGAGAATGGAGAACACACTAGACCTTATTTTCACAAATAATGAAGACCTGGTAAGAAACATAACTATCAAAAACAACTAATTCTGATCACAATCTAATCGAAGTCCTGATCAGCAAAATGCATATAGCTATGAGGGTACCTTCACCAAATTCAACTTCAACAACAAGAACATCAACTGGGATCAGGTAAACTATGTCCTAAATGAAACATGTTGGGAAGATATCTTAAATTACGTGAACCCTAACCAGTGTTTTGAAAAGATCAACCTCCTGGTAGCTGAAGTATGTTCAAGGCATATTCCCTTAAGAAAAAAGAAGAGAAGAAGTAAACTGGAGAGAGAGAGACGCTTCTTCTACAGGAGAAGACGAAGAATCACTGAGCTCCTCAAGAATACCAGATTATCTGATACACGGAAGAAAGAGCTAACCAGGGAAGTGGAAAATATTGACTCATACAAGATCTAGGAGAGACAAGAGGAGCTAAAAGCGATTAGTGAAATTGAAAGAAATTCGAAATATTTCTTTTCATATGCCAAAACAAGGCAAAAATCACTTCTAGTATAGGGCCCCTGCTCAGACAAGACGGATCCTACACAGATGACAACAAAGAAATGAGTGAGATACTGAAATCTCAAAATGACTCTGTGTTCATCGAGTCATTAATCAGTCTAAAGATAGACAATCCAAACAATTTTTTTCATGAATGAGCCTCAAAACCCTGCCAATGTATGCCAAATTTCTGACATAACCCTAACTCCTCTAGACTTTGAGAAAGCCATCGACGACATGCCCATGCACTCAGCCCCAGGCCCAGACTCGTGGAACTCTGTGTTCATTAAGAACTGCTATAAACCACTCTCACAGGCCCTAAGTATACTATGGAGAAGGAGCTTAGACACAGGTGAGATTCCAGTCACTAAAAACAACGGATATAGCCCCACTCCATAAAGGTGGCAGCAAAGCAGTAACTAAGAACTGAATCTGAATACCATATAAAAATCTTTGAAAGAGTTCTAAGAAGCAAGATAGCAAACCACTTGGACTCCCAAAAATTGCACAACCCAGGGCAACAAGGTTTCAGAGCAGGTCGCTCCTGCCTCTCGCAACTACTGGACCACTATATGGTCTTAGATGCACTGGAAAACAAACAGAATGCAGATGTAGTATACACAGATTTTGCAAAAGCCTTTGACAAGTGCGACCATGGCGTAATAGCACACAAAATGCGTGCTAAAGGGATAACTGGCAAAGTAGGCAGATGGATCTTCAACTTTCTAACCAATCGAACATAAAGAGTAGTGGTAAACAGAATTAAATCGGATGCTGTCATAGTGAAGAGCTCTGTTCCACAAGGCACAGTACTCGCCCCTATCCTGTTCGTCATTATCATATCAGACATAGACAGATGTAAACCATAGCACTGTATCATCCTTTGCAGATGTTTCTAGGATCTGCATGAGTGTGTCATCCATTGAGGACACGGCAAATCTCCAATGGTCAACGGAGAACAATATGATGTTCAGTAAAGACAAATTCCAACTACTTCGTTATGGAAAACTGGAGGAAATAATAGCTAGGACTGAGTACACTACAAACTCTAATCACACAATAGAGCGGAAAAGCAATGTGAAGGACCTGGGAGTGGTAATGTCCGAAGATCTCACCTTCAAGGACCACAACAGTGCCACTATCACATCTGCGAGGAAACTGATAGGATGGATAATGAGAACATTCAAGACAAGATATGCTAAGCCAATGATGATTCTTTTTAAATCACTTGTTCTCTCTAGGCTAGAATACTGCTGTACATTAACATCCCATTCAAGGCAGGTGAAATTGCAGATCTAGAGAATGTACAGAGAACCTTTACTGCACGTATAAGTTCCATCAAACACCTTAACTACTGGGAATGCTTGGCAGCACTTGACTTATACTCACTGGAGCGCAGGCGAGAGAGATATATCATAATCTACACCTGGAAGATTCTGGAGAGACTAGTTCCTAATCTGCACACAGAAATCACTCCCTACGATGGGAGTGATTTATGTGTGCAGGCGATGCAACATACCCCCATACGCCCTCGGTGGCCTAGTGGGTAAAGCTCTTGCTTCACGCACGGAGGGGCCGGGTTCAATTCCCGGTGGGGCAGAAACATTTCGAAGTGTTTCCTTACATATACATACACACACACATATACAACAGGTCTAGTGTCTAATTGACATGTGCCTAGGACAAAATGGTAACTAACTAACCCCCAGTGAAAAGTAGGGGCGCCACTGGTACACTAAGAGAAAACGCAATAAGTGTCTGGGGCCCAAGACTGTTCAACAGCCTCCCACAAGCCAGTAGACCTCTGGTTGTCTTCAAGAGGGAGCTGGACAGATACCTAAAGTCGGTGCCGGATCAGCCGGGCTGTGGTTCGTACATTGGACTGCGTGCGGCCAACAGTAACAGCCTCGTTGATCAGACCCTGATCCACCAGGAGGCCTGGTCGTGGACCGGGCCGCGGGGGCGTTGATCCCCGGAATGTCCTCCAGGTAGACATCAACTGGTTGGATGGTTAATGGGGTTTAAAGCCTATCGACCACGAGTCATTATGGTTGTTTGTAACTTGTTCACCGGTGAGAATAATTTGATGATAATAATAATAATCTTTATTTCTACAAGTACATATACAAGGTATACGTGCATAATTATTGTCTTACCTACTACTAATTCGCTTACTTACTAACTTACCTAGGTGAACAGGGATAGCAGGTGCAAGACATCTGCTGTCCCTGTTCAGTTAGAAGCAAAAATAGGTACCTAGATGTTAGTTGACTGGTGTGGGTCGCTTACCTACTTACTAATTGGAACATTTGCTTTAGTGCCGCTAATGTAGAGCTTTTACACGAGTTTACGTTCATATACTTCCAGCATTCCGTTTTCTATAATGGATTTACTTTCTAGAGAAGTTACCCTTAATAATTTTTTTTCGTATTTTTTTAAAATATTAAACAGTAATTTTTTTTAGGTAAGTAAGTGCACATAAATACAATTATCATACATAGTAACTTATGTATAAATTACCAACCAGGATAACCCAAAAAAAGTCAGAGTGACTTATTTCCATTGGGATCATTGCAATATCTTAATACGTAGTTAATGTCTAATATACTATATGTACGTATATATATATATATATATATATATATATATATATATATATATATATATATATATATATATATATATATATATATATATATATATATATATATATATATATATATATAAGGTAAAATTGGTCAATTAATTAAGAAGACTTGACTTGTATGAGCAGAGCTTTGGTAAGATGGGGAAGGAAGAAGGATGGGTAAGGATGGAAATATGGGAAAAGGGTGGGTGGGGGAAGGGGAGGTTTGGTAATAAAGGTAAGTGGCCTAACCACTTTGGTGCATTTTAGTACATGTGTGTGTGTGTGTGTGTGTGTGTGTGTGTGTGTGTGTGTGTGTAGTGTTATCACTGAAATCAATTTCATTGAATGGAGTATAACACTTACCCATTAGTTTCACACAGTTATAACAAATGTATAACTGCATGGCGCTGAGCTGGCGGGGTATACTTTTTTTTCGATTGCATGGCGTAGGCTGGAAATGACGACAGCAAGGCGTTTGATGTAGGTCGATTGCTACCCGGAGATACTGGCCGGATCAGCCGTTTCAGAGGTGGTGTCCTGCCGTAGTAGGTTTGCAGATGTTACATGGTTAGATGTAAAAGTTAATAAGCTAAAAGGGGTCTCCATAAATTGGGGTGGTTTTGTCCTTATTGGACATAAAGGGTTCCGGTGTGACCCATTCATCTATATCTTCTGGGAGGTCACTCAGGATCATTAGTCTCTGGAAATTATCCACGTGGATGAATCGTCGCACTCTGTTGGAGGATCATTCTTTGGGTTCTGTGGGGAGGTGTGTTGATGGTGTAGTCGGTGGTGTGTGCTGGTTGGGGAGGGTTTTCTCTGTCTGGTATATAGAGTTCCTGCATGTTGTCTCTTCTTTAGTTTATCAATCCTTACATTTATTGTATCTATCTCCTGTTGGATGTGTAGACCTTCCATCCTGATTCTGTCTCTCCACCTGGTGCCTGTGATGAAGCGGAGGGCTTTATTCTGAACTCTTTGTCGCTGTATCATGTTGGTTTTAGTTGTTAATGACATGGGTACACAAGGATATTCTAGCATAGGTCTTATCATCATCTTGTATAGGTGTTTCTTGATGTGGGAAGGGGCTTGATTAAACCTGTATAGAGTGTAGAGGCGGACTTCGGCTAAGTTCACCTTTTTAGAGATGTGAGATGTGGAGTGGAGAAATTTGTCTATCTCGTATCCCAGGATCTTGTTGGGGTTTCTGATGGCAATAGGTGTACCTCTGATGGAGATACCCCCTTTGTCTTCTATAGTTGTTGCAAAACATACGATGGTGCTGATGAGGACTTTGTCTGGGTTGGTCGTGATTCTCCATTTCTTCTCCCAGTTTGCTGTTCTTCGTAGTTGCGTATTCGTTTTTTTTTATTACCCTCACATGCTTATGTTTTCCCGTGATGGGGTGGATGACACTAGATGGATAACATCATCAGCAAATTGGGTGATGATAGTATTACTGAACTCGGGTTGAGGGAGATTATTTACATATGTTGAATAGTATCGGGCTAAGGCACGAGCCTTGTGGCACTCCAGCTGTCGGTGTGAAGGGCTCTGCCGACTTGCCGTTAAAGGTAGGGATGATTCTTCTTTCTGATAAGAAGTTGTATATGAATGTGAGAAAAGTTCAGTTGTGGTCAGGAAGGTCGCCAAGTTTAAATATGAGGCCGTTGTACCACAAGCTGTCAAAAGCTTTATGTACATCCCTGGTTGTAATTAGGCCAAGGTTGCCCTGTTTCTTCAGGCTGTCCACAACATCGAAGATGATATTGATAGCCTGTTGGGTTCCTCTGTGAGTCCTGAATCAAAACTGTTTTTCAGTGAAGATGTGATTGTAGTCCATGTAGAAGTTTAATTTGTTGGAAATGATTTTCTGAAGGACTTTACCAGTGACTTCAAGTAATGATATAGGTCTATAGTTCCAGAGACATTTTGCAATTTCTGGGTAAGAACTTTACTTGTTTCACTGTTATACCTTAGAGGCCAGGAGCTTTATTACTCATTCTGCCTATGACTTGAATCATCCCTCTGAGTGTGATTGGTCTTGTAAGGTGGTGTTCATCTTCAAGGGTAGATGAATCTCTTAATGGTATTGTTTGGAGGTCATCTCGGGTGTCGTCTTTCCATTCATTGACCCACTGGTAATGGTTATTATTAAATCTTCTACTATCATTGTATGAGAGAATTTTCTCCCACACATCACCATCAGATTGGTCTTGCGGGTCATCAAGTTTGATATCACCTTCCTCATCACCGTCGTCGGTGAAGGAATGTAGTAGATAATGGGTAGCCTTGTGCTTTGCCCCTACAGGCTGGCGGATCTTACTCCAGAACTTTTCAGGATGACGTTTGTGTTGATTAGCTTGAAGAACAAGATATCTCCATAATTCACTTTCGTGTTGTGGGATCAGGGTCTCTTCTCAACCTCTGCAGTATAGCCATTGTGGGTTGTCTCCTTTGATGGTGCCTTCTACTTTCTGCTTGATAATTTTTCAAGCAGTCCCTAATTTTCCTGGTTCGTTTATATTGCTGATAGATCTTTGATGTATTTAATTGACAACATGCATGAGTGACCTCTATTATTCTTTCGTGGAAGGAGCTGATTGCCTCGTCAATTGCAGTTGAAGTCTGGTTCTCAAGCGAAACAGTAATAATAATAATAATAATAATAATAATAATAATAATAATAATAATTTTATTTTGACATAATACATGATTGTACAAGGAATATAATAGTTAGTGTACATGCAAAGCCTTGTATGTAGAGCATTTTGGGCAAACTAATATATATATATATATATATATATATATATATATATATATATATATATATATATATATATATATATATATCGGATTGGTGTTGCTCTTCGCCTAGCCGCCCCATACTCACCGAACATATTCATTCAGAGACTCACAGGTAAGGACCCACTAGGGGCGAGGGGGAAGTGGGGACAGACGAAGAATAGCCGGTGAGAGGAAGAACTGTAGTAGAAGAGAAAGAGTCAGGACTAAACCCAACCGTTTGTGGGGTAAACCCCTTATATATAATACACCGAACATAGGAGTATTTGCGGCAGGGCGACGGCTGATCAATTCGGACTTCATGGTCTCGTGTGTCACACATCAGAAGGGAAGTATGCTAGACATGAGGAGGTCAATGACATCATAAAGAGAAGCCTCGCCACAGCCCGTTGCCCAGCTCAACGGGAACCCCAAGTGCAGAGGTCTGATGGAAGTCAAAAGCGTCCTGATGGAGCCACTATGCTACCCTGGAAGGATGGTAAGCAGATTGCTTGGGACTACACCTGTGCTGCCACAGTGGCAGACACCTACTTGCCATACTCCGTAGCCGAAGGGGGTGGAGCTGCCAGCCACAGGGAGACCCAGAAAACTCGCAAACATGAAGACCTTCCCCCTTGCTATAACTTCATCCCAATAGGGTCGGAGACCCTTGGAGCATGGGGCAAGTGTGCTCTAAAGTTTCTCAAAGAGCTGAGTGAAAAACTCATCATAGAAACCAAGGATCACAGGGCGACCAGCTTCCTCTTTCAGAGACTCAGTGTTGCGATCCAGAGGGGAAATGCCTGCAGCATTCTGGGCACTCGACCCACTGCCGGGGAGCTGGATGAAGTATTTGACATGTAGCTCTGAGTTGTTATCTATGTTGTTTTATTCCCTGTTGTATTCTTGTCAATGTATTTTGTTTTGAAATAAAGTTTATACACAATGAAAAGATGGGGTGGTAGGGGAAGTGGAATATTCAAATGGCTTCAGAAAGAAATCTAAATATTCTTTCTTGAAGCCTTATATATATATATATATATATATATATATATATATATATATATATATATATATATATATATATATATATATATGTCGTGCCGATTAGGTAAAACTTGCGATTTTGGCTTAAATAGCAACGCTCTTCTTGCCATATAAGACAAGCGAAAATTTGTGTATGCAATAATTTCGCAAAAATCATTCTGAACCTAACGAAAAAAATATATTTCATTGTGTTTGTTTATTATTAAATTAATGTTAACGTATCTAAAATATATTTAGTTGGGTTAAGCTAAATTAAATTGCGCTTGTTGTAATAAGGTTAGGTAGGTTTTCAAAGTTTCTCTTGGTACAAAATTATAAATTTTTACATTAACATAAATGAAAAAAATATATCTTTAAACGTATAAGAGAAAATTTTAGAATGGACTTAATTTTAGATGAGTTCTTGCTAATTGACAAGTTTTACCTAATCGGCACGACATATATATATATACATGTATATATATATATATATATATATATATATATATATATATATATATATATATATATATATATATATATATATATATATATATATATATATATATATATATATATATATATATATATATATATATATATATATATATATATATATATATATATATATATATATATGAAAGAAGGGTAGTGTGAAGAAGTGGTCGTTGGTGGACATGGGGTGGTATGAGGATGGGACGATATGGGAGCGAGAGAGGATATGAAATGGGGAGGGGAGTGTGCGGTGAAGCAAGGGGAGTGGAATGTTTTGGGCGGGGAGGGCTCCATTAACCTCTACCATTAAAGGGTAGAAATAGTGGGTAGTGTATTTGAGAGGTTCTGGGAGGATATAGGATGGAGAAGGTGAGGAAGGGAGTGTGGACTAAAGATAGGAAAGGCATTGAGGGTGGGGAAGGGAGTGGGGAATGAAGGTAGGTAAGGGAGTGGGGAGTGAAGGTAGTGGAGTTGGGAGTGAAGGTAGGTAAGGGAGTGGGGAGTGAAGGTAAGGAAGGGAGTGGGGAGTGAAGGTAGGGAAGGGGTTGGGGAGTGAAGGTAGGGAAGGGAGTGGGGAGTGAAGGTAGGGAAGGGGTTGGGGAGTGAAGGTAGGGAAGGGGTTGGGGAGTGAAGGTAGGGAAGGGAGTGGGGAGTGAAGGCAGGGAAGGGAGTGGGGAAAGAAGGCAGGAAAGGGAGTGGGGAGTGACAGTGTGTGTGCAACTTTCCAACAGTTCCAGGAACAGTTATTGAAAACTTATTACTATTTGGAAAGCCTTCCAACCCCAGCCCCAAACATCTTGCTGCTTTGGTGATTTCAATCTAAGTCATAGGAAATGGAAGACCGTAGTAAATAATATTATAGCAGAGACTCTCCCTGTTGGCAGCGCTGATGAAAAGTCACACACACACACGAGTTGCTGAATCTCTGTAATAAATACACCCTAAGGCAACAGATAGTGGAGCCAACAACACTGGAAAACACACTTGACTTTATTTTCACCTTATGAGGTTCTAAGGTAGTACATAACAATATAGGAGCATTGAAACAGGTCTATCCAATAATTTCCACTCATGTATTTGTCTAACCTATTTTTAAAGATAGTCTATGGATGAGCATCACTGACAATTGACAGACTGCTCCACTCGTATACATTTCATAAATAACCCACACGAACGAGAAAGAAACTTTATGACGACGTTTCGGTCAGACTTAGACCATTAACTAACCTTTGTGTTCTCATATACATTTCTTATATTCTTTTTAAATTTTAATTTATCCAACTTAAATCCATCGTTTAAAGGCCGTACACACCATCCTGGGGCACCTCAGTGGACCAAACTGACATGAAGAATTACACACATGTGCAACATCTGGCTATCTTTAATTTGTAGACGTTTCGCCCACCAGTGGCTTTATCAACACAAGTACATAATGTGAAGACTGTAGAAGTATATACAAAAGACGAGGTAATCAGTCTTCACATTATGTCCTTACTATATAGTACTGATAAAGCCACTGGATGTCAGAATGTCTACAAAGTAAAGATACCCAGATGACTAGCTTGTGCTACTAGGTCAGATGCCGTGCTCCTTCCTTAAGTGAATGTAACCTGACCTGGATGGGTCGGGGCATTGGCTTAAGCCGGTGGGAGATTTGGACCTGCCTCGCATGGGCCAGTAGGCCTGCTGCAGTGTTCCTTCTTTCTTATGTTCTTATGTTGCACATGTGTCTAATTCTTCATGTCAGTTTGGTCCAGTATTGGATCCAGGAAAAAATCACAGAAAAAAGATGCCTTACTTTACTTAAGAAACTGAATATAAGGTGATTTTTTTTACATATGTTTACTTCCATCGTATATAAATTGTGTTGTCAAATATTTGTTTTCTTTTATTACTTTAATTATTTATGGTCTTTAAATAAAATGTGACTTTTTTCCCCCTAGCCAAAATTGTGACATTTTATATGACTTTTTTTCCGGACACCTATTGTATACCAGCCTGAGGCTGGAGGCTTAAATACCCCCAGCATCATGCGAATGCGTGATCCTTTATTGACAAAGAATTCCCTTTAAAAAAAAAAGAAAAGCATCTTGTGAGCTCAGTGTCAAAGTCATGGTTTACAAATATGACCGAATAAGCCAGAAACGTTATTTGTTAGATGATGCTGGAAATGGAAACAGAGCTGCCAACGGAGGAGTATATTTTGCATCTATGGTAACCGGAATGAGCAGAAATAGAACATTCACCAATATGTGTATTATGTTTTATAACTGTGACAGGCGGTTGTGCCAGAAGCATGCACAGCTGCGCACTTCAGTGATGGCGCAGTGGATGCACACTCTGATCACTACTACTTGTTCAAGTTAATAGCACTTCAAGAAGTATTAACTGTTGCTTTATGGCAGCACAGGCGGCACTTTGTTCTTCATATAGTTTCCTTCGCTGCTCTCCAGTCACTCAGGCATAACAGCAGGACAGTATAAGTCACTCAGTATATGCCACTCAGTATAAGTCACTCAGTATAAGTCACTCAGTATAAGTCACTCAGCTACCTGTCCTGTAGCTGAGTGTTTACTTGGAGAATATCAGTGTAGTGTTGTTATACAATAACCTGACTTGCTCAACAAACATGGAGGAGTCATGTCGGGTTTTAGAAGCAGGTTGAGAATTTCCAGAGGAGCTTCTAATTCTCAACGAGGAATTTAAGAAACTGAAAATTTACTTGGTTAAGTGTCTTAATGGGCGTGAAGTGGGTGGTAGTAGTGAAGGAAAACATGTAAATAGAAGAAATGTTAGCCATAACAGAAAAGGGAGGAGATGAAACTGAGGAAGACTAAAGAAGCAGAGTTGAAGAACGGAAATTACTGTGCTGTTCTCCAGGACAGGAAGGTAGAACGAACTCTACAAATACAGGTAAAGATATATTAAATGTTAAGGACTTGCAAATTAGATACATGGACAGAGCATTTTATAATGGAGAGGAAGGCGAGACAGATGGTGTGTTTACCCAGAGAGGGAAAGGATGATATAGTTCACAGGTCAGAAAACATTATATCAGATACTGGAAACAATCCCTTTATCTGCCTAAGTGCTGCAGAAAGCGATCCTGACAAACGTAGAATTTTTTTGACAAATACAGAAGAACTAGTGAATTAATTAGGTGATAGGAAGGTATCTCAATCATATGCATCATTTAACCTAAAAGTGGAATGGGTAGCGAAGGGATGTTTAGGGGAACTAGTGTAAATTGCTAGCTAGACAAGTACTGAAAGGAATCTGCAATTTCATTCATTGGCAACTGGGATCATTTCTGTAGCAAACGTGACTTCTTTGTGCAAGAGATTATTTTCGTCTTTGTGAGGCACAGGACAGTGTTAGTGAGTTCAGTCTAAGGGACCACTGCTGGATTGTGCGAGGTTTTAAACTGGTGGGAACTGGAGGAGAGTGTTTGTGTGGGAAACAAAGGGGTTGCAGTAATAGAGATGGAAGAAACAAGAATTGCCAAGATAGTTTAGAAAACAGTCATAAAATGAGATAGCTGATAAAATAGTTACTGATAAAAACGATCTGAGAGGCAAAGCAAAAACTTCCTTATTACCTGGAGTTTACCTGGAGAGGGTTTCGGGGGTCAACGCCCTTGAGGCTCGGTCTGAGACCAGGCCTTGTGGTGGATCAGGGTCTGATCAACCAGGCTGTTACTGCTGGCCGCACGCAAACTGATATACGAACCACATTAAAATAACCAAACTAAGACTAATTTCATTAACACAAGCATAATTATTTACAAAGATTTTTTTCCCTAAGACCAGCAGAGGATTTGAACCCTTGTTGATCAGAGATGAGAGTGGCAGTGGAGAGATGTTAGGTTAGGTAAGTATTGGCATGATTGTAAACAAACCACTGTACAGGTGGGGCTTGAACTCGCAGCAAGTGAGTCATAAAACTCCAGGCCTGAAGTCAGGGCAAGTTTCTCAGTAAATAGCTGGGTAGGTTGAATGCACAGAAATGAGGAAGTTAGAAGAATTCTTCTAAGTTGATTAATTAGGGTGGGAGCACAGCACTAAGAAAGCCAGGGGAGGCGAGAGGGCGGTACTGAGACTGTTCAGTAAACATTTTGGCTCAATGCACAAAGGAGAATGACAAAGTTGATCCCATGTATCAGAAATCTTCCTATTAGGATAGACTGAGGGCCTTATTGCGCACGTTTAGACACACTTGTCTTGCCTTGCCCCATCGATGGTGATCTGACAGGTGACCTCATTACCAACAAGTAATCTGACCCTCTTGTAGGTGACCTCACTCTCTGGCAAGTGACCTTACCCGCTGGCAGGTGACTTCACTCTCTGGCAGATGACCTCACTCTCTGCAGGAGACTTCACGCCCTCACTACAGACAATACCGAACACCTCACAGACCTCTCTCTCCTCAGTCACTATATAACTTCATGTTTTATTTGTCTGTGTGAAGGAAACTTCTCTTACAGTACCACAACTCACATGGTATCTCATTATCACCACACTGTTGCTATATATTATCTCAATAATGGACGTAGACCAAAGAGGACTCCGGGTGTATATGCAGGGAAAGTTAACCAATAGGGCATAAGCTTTCTTTATCACACCCAGGACTTATCTATCATGCCTGATAATAAGATATCAGACATTTTAAGCAAATTTCCCAAATGTGCTTGCAACAGATAAGTGATTTGTAGATATAAATCCAGGTGTACTCCTGTACATTCTTTTTGGGCCTAGTTCCTAGGCCTTTTGTGTATCCATGTGCTCTTACGCTACCGTCCATAGGATGGATATTGGGTTCACAATAAACTAGCCACTTTGGAGGCAAAATCAAATTAAATCATGAGTAAGTACTGGGACCTGACGCTAGGACACATTTATTAGAAAATGTTTCGGTCCTGGGACCTTGATCATTTCTAACATACTGATTGTTGTTGTATGTTCGCCGGTACATCCGGCCCGGGTCTTCTCCAAATGGTGACCCGGCATTGGCCCCCTGGGTAGAGGGTGTCGGTCATCTTCTTTCTTGGGGGCCCCCGGGTGTGGGTTGACTGGCTCCCCATGGTGGGGAGTGTCTTCTGACGTCGCATCTTCATCAGCAGATCTTGGTACTTCAGGCTGTGGTTCTACCTACATAGGAAGAAGAAGGATGGGGGGATAAAAAAGACAGTATATATAGGCGGAAAGTGATGTGAGTGACGCATAGTGACCTGAAGAATGTCATGTTGGGATGAGGACGGGTAGACGATGAGATCATAAGAATCATGGAACATAAGAATGGAGGAACACTGCAGAAGGCTACTGGCCCTACAAAGGTCCTTATCAACCACACTACCTAGAATTTATTCTACTCACGACACAAATCGACCAGCCTCACTATATTGTCCAATTTTAAAGCCACCAGTCAGCCTCATCCGACTGGAAGATTGTTCGCACTCATGTGACTCCTGTGTTGCTGGGTTGGTGGTCCTTTGCCTGGTTGAGTATCATGTATGCTGATGTTTTAGAAATTTTGTAATTTCCAGGGTTACGCTCTATGGTGTCGGTGACGACGATTAGCAAGGCTTCCAGACATCGTCGGCGTCTAAGGTCATGTTCGGTGAGAACGAGTTTTGCCTCATACCAAGTCATCAAATGCCCCGTGGAGTCCCTGTGGAGGACACAAGTGTACCTTAAGTTGTCTCTGTTACTGGCATTCCGATGTTCGTTCAGGCGGACCGAAAGCTCTCTGCCTGTTTTGCCTACTTATTTCTAGGGACAGTATCCACAGGGGATGGTGTAGACGCTGCTGTGGAAGTTAGAGGTGTGGGGCTGCGTTTCATAGTGAGGTCTTTGATAGATGATGTGTTTATGGTGGAAACATTTATGTTGGTCTTAGCAAGTACCTGGCGAGTATTGTGGCAACATCACCACATGGCAACACTGTGAACTGCTTAGACGACTGTTCCATTGAGGATTTGTTGATGATAGCTCCGGAAGCGACTTCAGGTAAGCTCCAGGTAATGCTTGAGACCTGACTGTATCTACCAGTCACCTGCACAAGAGGCTGGGCATGCTGGGGTGACTGGGTATGTTGTGGTGACTCGGCATGCTGGGGTAACTGGGTAGCCTGGGGTGACTGGGTATCCTGGGGTGGGCAGTACTCAAGACACAACAAGGTGGCTGATGTTATGACATCACAAAATCATCCATCACACCCTCGGCTAATGGCTTCCACCCTTCCTCTCTCTCTCCCTCTCACAACTGACTCAACAACTTCGCTAGAAGGGAGCGGCAGTGAACTGAAACTGCTGAAGCACATATCAGTAAGTTTATTTAGGTGAAGATTAAGACACATGCGCAACATTTGGGTATCTTTATTGATGAAACGTTTCGCCTACACAGTAGGCTTCTTCAAATATAGAGGAAGCAGTAGTAATAAAATAAAGATGATGTAATCAGTCCATCAACCTTAAAGAAAAAGTATTTGAGGTGGTCAGTCCCTCAGCTGAGAGACTGACCACCTCAAATAATGTGAGAAATAACGCAAGCGCTTGGAAGTTCACTATTTTTTCACAGTGGTTTTGCATAGTAACATATGTGTAAATTACCTGTGAGTTGTACTAGTGTTGTCAGTCGCATCTTCGGGAAGGATCAAAGAACCCCAATGGAAGTAAGCCACACTGCTTGGCTTTGTTCGATACCTTTCCTTTTACTATATATCACCAGCGGTTACTATATATCACCAGCGGTTACTATATATCACCAGCGGTTACTATATATCACCAGCGGTTACTATATATCACCAGCGGTTACTATATATCACCAGCGGTTACTATATATCACCAGCAGTTACTATATATCACCAGCGGTTACTATATGTCACCAGCGGTTGCTATATATCACCAGCAGTTACTATATATCACCAGCGGTTACTATATATCACCAGCGGTTACTATATATCACCAGCGGTTACTATATATCACCAGCAGTTACTATATATCACCAGCGGTTACTATAGATCACCAGCAGTTACTATATATCACCAGCGGTTACTATATATCACCAACGGTTACTATATATCACCAGTGGACCCATGACCACAACACAAGACACAGATCACATTTTGATATACCCCGAGTTCATATCAACCTATGTAAAAATTCTATGCACATAAAGATTAGATTTTGCCACC
>WNWK01021086.1:0-34650 GCA_009830355.1 Cherax destructor | reverse complement strand
CCATCTCACACTCGCTCCCAAAACCATCTAGGCGAGGCTTCAGAATCCTATTTTCCTCCTGAAGAAGTAGAACCTCTTTCTTCAACACTTCAACTTGAGATTCTAAAACACTGCAGCGAGCCATGTGCTCGGTATCACCCCACGCTAATTCCCAGACAGCTAAGGACAGGTATGACCACACGTGACCGGTGGGAGACTTGGACCTGCCTCGCATGGGCCAGTAGGCCTGCTGCAGTGTTCCTTTTTTCTTATGTTCTTATGTTCCTCAGTTGTTTTTGTAAAAGTTTTGAAAGAATGATACCTAACAGATTATAATATAGAATTAGACACCAACTTTCCCCTCATCTCTATGGGTTCATGAAAGGTAAAAGTGTGCAGAAATGTATTTCCACCTTTCTCACTGCACACACCTCTACTAGTTTTACCACATTTCTTGATCTAAATCTGTATTTGATATCGATCGCAGAACAGTTATACTACATAAATTAGCTAAATAGAAAGTAAATGGCAACTTACTCAGTTGGATAATTAGGATATCTGTCATATAGAGAATCCTCTGTTCTCTACAAAGGCTTCAGAAGTGAGTCTTTAAAAATGTCTCTAGGTACACCGCAGAGAGGAGTTCTCAGTCCCATGCTATTTAATGTTCTAATTAATGTTTTTTTTTCTAAATGTTCTACCTGCCCCACATAAACATTCAGCTATAAGCTATGTTGAAGACTCATGATCCATACAACAGGACATAAGAAGATGAATACCTTTCTTAACGAGGGTCAAGTAAGGGCCTCGTTAATAATGATACTAATGATAATAATATTAACTATCAAACGACATCCCCCACCCATCTGTTTGCAGTGTGAAAACATCAGCTACGTTAAATCTAACAGACATCTTGGTGTAGATGTAGTCTTCAATATATCCATTATACTACAACTAAATAAGAAATGCAAATATAGGCTAAATGCTTTCAAAGCTGTTACTGGCTACGACCCCAACTATGGTGCTAATATGAGAACAGTGAGAGTGATGTACATAGCCTATACAGTGCCCCGTAGCTTGGTGGCAAAAGGTCTAGCTTCACACGGTGAGGGTCCGGGTTCGATTCCCGGCGAAGGGGTGGAAACATTGGACGTGTTTCCATACACCGGTTGTCTATGTTCACTTATCAGTAAAACGGGTACCTGGGTGTTAGTCGACTGGTGTGGGTCGCATCCAGGAACAAAACTGACCTAATTTGCCCGAAATGCTCTGCATAACAAGGGGCTTTCTATATAGTAGTATGTCATTGATGTCAGCTAGACCTGTATAACATATACATGTACTTGTAGTAAATAAAGATATTATTATTATTATTATTATTATTATTATTATTATTATTATTATTATTATTATTATTATTATTATTATTATTATCTTTATTATTAATATTATTATTATTATTATTATTATTATTATTATTATTATTATTATTATTATTATTATTATTATTATTATTATTATTATTATTATTATTATTATTATTATTATTATTATTATTATTATTATTATTATTATTATTATTATTATCTTTAATTGATTAAAATGCGCCCACGTTAATATTAGCTAAGGAAAATTTTTCTTCCCTTGGAGCTAATACAAAATGAAGTTCTCAGAATTATTTTCGGCTGTTCTAAATGAACCCGAGCTTAGTGTTCCTAGAATCATTGATAGAATTATTGAGATTAACACTGTACTTGATACAAGAATGTTAAGAAATGAACTATACTCTGTCACTACGAATCTTATTAAATGTCTAGAAGTAAATACAAATCCCCATGGAAGAGTCCTGTGAGTAGGTCATAGTTCTTACGTGTGGTGGTGTTGCCAAGAACACCAGCCAGGTGCTTGCTAGAACCTACATAAAGGTTTCCACTGTAAACACATACTTTATTAAAGACCTCACTATGAAACGTAGACCCACACCTCTTAACTTCCACGATTAAGACACACATGCAACAGTTGGGTATCTTTATAGATGAAACGTTTCGTCTACGTTCAACTCTTCTCCAGGCTGAGGGACTGACCACCTAAAACTATTTATCCAAGGTTGATGGACTGATTTCATCATCTTTACCTCGCCACTACTCAGTTGCCTACAATACATTTTCTTCTGCATTTGACTAAAGAATACAATGTAGGAGAAACTTTTCATTAATAAAGATACCCAACTATTCCACATGTGTCTTACTCATCGGCTTGTCAGTCTTTCATACAATTTTCAACATTACCCAGTAAAGTCAGTGGGTTATCGAGGACTGTCTGGCTTATTTGGATTGTTGCACTTTAATCATGTCTCCCAGGATGCGACCCACAACAGTCGACTAATACCCAGGTACCTACTTACTGCTAGGTGAACAGGGACAGCGGGGGTAGAGAAACATGCGCAACGTTTCACCCGTGGAGGGTGATGCAGTCACCAGCTCTACAGGTACTTTTAACAGTTACGTAACTATATTCCGAAACGCATCGCCTGCACAGTAGGCTTCTTCCCTCGAATACAGAGGAGGTAGCGGAAGCAGAAAAGATATAGAGGCGATGGAATCGGTCCATCACTCTAGAAGGCGTAGTTCTGAGGTGGTCAGTCCTTCTACCTGGAAAAAAGTTCTGTTGACTTATATACTGACAAAGACGAGGCGCAGAAAATCTTGAGGACATGAGAGGCGGCGCCCAGTACTGAAAGTAAGAATATAATTACTGAGAGACAGTGTAGCAAACCTGCTGGGTAGGTTCCTTTCAAATACAACCTTTCTCACTTGTAACTAGTGGTCAGGCAGTAAAGTTATACGATCATTTACTCTCTCTCTCTCTCTCTCTCTCTCTCTCTCTCTCTCTCTCTCTCTCTCTCTCTCTCTCTCTCTCTCTCTCTCTCTCTCTCTCTCTCTCTCTCTCTCTCTCTTCTCAGGATTTACAACTTTATTTACAAACTAAGAGTTGTTACCCACATCAGATATATACATATATACAAACAGGGAACAGGATAGAGTTGAAGCCATCTGTGGGTCAGCGATAACTTAAATAACTTAATTAAAATGAGCTTCTTCCTAAAACAGCTGATTCACACCCTGGATAAGTATTGAGGGAGGAGCAGCGAAGATCACACACAGCGCTGTGCAACACTGTGCAACACTGTGCAAGCTCTCTTGTGAAAACAGCAACTGAAAAGCAGAGCTGGTCAATATTTGTTCCAAAAACATGGATACTCTTTCAAACATATAACAATATACAATATTTGTTTGTTCGTTTGGGTGTGTGAATGTGTGTGTGTGCGTGTACTCACCTATTTGTACTCACCTATTTGTGGTTGCAGGGGTCCTCTCTCTCCCTGCTCCATGAGAGCTTTATCAAACCTCGCCTTAAAACTATATAGTATATGGTCCCTGCGTCCACTACGTCACTTGCCTGACTATTCCACTTTCTGACAACTCTATGACTAAACAAATACTTCGTAACATCTCTTTGACTCATCTGAGTCTTCAACTTCCAATTGTGACCCCTTGTTTCTATGTCCCATCTCTGGAACATCCTGTCTCAGTCCACCATATTAATTCCTCGCAGTATTTTGTATGTCATTATCATGTTTACCCTAACCCTCCTGTCCTCCAGCGTCGTCAGGCTGATTTCCCTTAACCTTTCTTCTTAGGTCTACTTGTGTTGTTCTAATTTTAAGTTTAATTATATAATCACACTAAATCTTATGATTCCAAACATTGATCCTGAAACCAACCTTCTATTAAATGACTTACATGAACCTAACAACAACTGTCATTACTACACAGCAGAACAGGCTAAAACACTACTCAAATCCAACTCACTTCAGGCCAGTATGTCCATCATTGCTCTCACTGAAACATGGTTAAAGCCTCATACTACAGATATCTATGCCATTCCTGGTTACACAGCCATACACAATTGTCGGCCAGACCAACAAGGAGGTGGCACAGCTATGTTCTACTCAGACCAGCTTGAATGTATTAACAATACTTGCACAAGAGATGAACATGGAGAATATATAATAGCTAAATTTAAATCCAAATATCTACAAAAACCTCTCACAGTTATAAACATCTATAGATTACCACAGTCAAACATTCAGCAATTTAGTGAAAAATTAGGAAGTATGATTACTGATGCACACATGAACAAAGACCACTTAATCCTCACAGGCGACTTCAATATAAACCTCCTACAAGATCAGGACCCACTAGTAACTGAATTCACAAACACTATGAGCAACTGCTTGCTGCTCCCTACAATAACAAAACCTACGAGAATCTCTGAGACCTGTGCCTCTCTATTAGACCATATCTGGACTAACACCATATCCCCATTAAAATCAGGCATAATCACAGACAATACCACTGACCACTACCCAACCTTTCTCATAACAAATCTCGGAAAATTACCACTAGAGACTACTAAAGTTACCTTCAGACTACATAATGAGACAGCTATAAATAGCTTTATAACAGCTATGACAAACATTGACTGGCAAACAGAAATAGACAACTTCCCAGATACAGACTTATGTATTAATAATTTTCTTAAAAAGACCCAATACCTCTATAATAAGCACTGCCCTAAAAAAACTAAACAAATCACAACTAAAAGATTAAATATTCCCTGGCTAACCCCCAGCATACTCAAGTCCATTAATATAAAGCACCTATATGAAAAACAGTACAGAATGGGACAAATATCAAGAGAACAAACAAAACGCTACTCATCAAACCTAACGAGTCTGATAAGAAGGTAAAAAAACTGTACTATGAGAACAGATTACATAACTTAAAAGGTGATATAAAAAAAGACCTGGAAAACCCTATCTGAAATTCTAGGAACAAAAAAGATATCCACAAACAGAACAATCAAGCTAACAAAACCAGATGAACCCCTACTCCCACCTATTGAAACAGCAAACAAACTCAATGATTTCTTCTCCACCAAAGGTAAAAAGCTGGCAAGCAAAATCCCAAGTTCAAATACTCCACCTAACGACTATCTCACTGGCACCTATCAACACATTAAAAAACAAAGCAGGTGACCTAAATAACTTACCACTTTATATATACAAAAAAGCCTCTCAAGTTCTCTCACCAATTATTGCAACACTCTTTAACAAATCCATTGAATCCTCTACCTTCCCATCAATACTCAAAATAGCGAGAGTCACCCCAATACATAAGGAAGGAGATCAAGCAGACCTGAATAACTACAGGCCGATATCTAACTTACCCCTTCTCTCCAAAATCTTTGAAAAATTAATTCATAGACAAATATATTCCTACCTCACCTCCCACAACGTACTCAACCACTGCCAATTTGGATTCAGGACTAATAAAAATACAAATGATGCCATTATACACATGTTAGAAATAATTTACACCGCCCTTGAGAAAAAAGAAATCCCAGTGGGAATCTTCATTGATTTACGTAAAGCTTTTGATACAGTTGACCATGATCTGTTACACTTAAAATTATCGCACTATGGTATAAGGGGACACTCCCTAAACTACCTAAAATCATACCTTAGCAACAGAAACCAATATGTGTACACAAATGGAGCTAGCTCCACCGCGCAAACTATTACAGTAGGTGTCCCACAGGGAAGTGTTCTTGGCCCACTACTCTTTCTCATTTACATTAACGACCTACCAAATGCATCTCAACTACTCAAACCCATACTTTTTGCAGATGACACTACATACGTTATCTCTTACCCAAGCCCAGACACACTAGCCAACACTGCAAATACTGAATTGCAGAAAATATCTACCTGGATGATGACCAACAAACTTACTCTCAATATTGATAAAACCTATTTTATCCAGTTTGGGAACAGAGCTACAAACGCATCACTTAACATAATGATAAACGGGTCCCCTATCACAAAACTCACAGAGGGAAAATTCTTAGGAATCCATTTTGACAGTGGCCTCAAATTTCAGACACATATACAACAAATCTCCAAGAAAGTCTCAAAGACCGTGGGAATACTATCCAAGATATGGAACTATGTTCCACAACCAACTCTCCTTACCCTATATCACTCACTCATTTACCCCTACCTCACCTATGGAATCTGCGCATGGGGCTCTACATCAATAACTCATCTTAGACCACTAATAACACAACAAAAGGCAGCAGTTAGAATGATAACAAATTCTAACTCCAGGCAACATACTCCACCAATATTCAAAAACCTAAACTTACTCACCATACAAGACATCCATACGTTTTACTGTGCCTATTACATACTCTATGCAAATATTAACCTACCACTCAAACTTCTCCTTACCAATTTTAACAGGACACATGACCATAACACTAGACACAGATCACTCCTTGATATTCCCCGTGTCCATCTAACACTATGTAAAAACTCAATGCACATAAAAGGCACGAAAATTTGGAATTCATTACCTGTCATTGCCAAAGAAACCCTACCTGTACCCCAATTCAAAACGATGCTAAAAAACCACCTTCTCACCCAAAGCTAATTGCTCAATATCAAACATTCAAAGCAAAGTAGAATAATCACTTAACGTAAAAACCTGAATAATCAATTGAATGTAATGTATGATTGAACGAATGAATGAATGTAAAATCTGTTATGAATATTACATACTTAGCTAATTATTTCCACAACACTTACATTATAATGACCACGTAAACTAACTGCAATGCAATTAATTTTTTTAAATTGTTATCTCACTCAATTAGTTGCATTGCTACAATAAATTGCTACAATTAATTGATATGTTCAACTTATATTCAAACTTTATAACTTAGATATGCAACTTTACTAATTTTATAAATTATCAACCATAACTTTTTATTATTTTATTATTATTATTGCTTTAATTTGTTTAATCTGATTTAATTAATTTTATAATGAAGACAAAAGTACAAAACTATGTTTAAAAAATGACAGGTCTAAACTATGTTCAAATTTCATAGCTTAAATACTCACCTTTACTCATTGTAAAATATCTACAAAAATTCTTACAATTTAGTTTTAAGTTAATTTTAAGTCTGCCCAAAATGCCCTGCATACTAGGGGCTTTAGGCATGTACACCTCATGTAATCTCAATAACCAAATGTAATTCTTTGTATCATGTCCAAATAAACTATTATTATTATTATTATTATTATTATTATTATTATTATTATTATTATTATTATTATTATTATTATTATTATTATTATTATTATTATTATTATTATTATAGGACATTCTCCTTAGCTGTGGAACTAGTCTTGTTGCAAACCTTGCACTTTCTCTAATTTCTTGACGTGCTTGACCAGGTGTGGGTTCCAAACTGGTGCTGCAGCCTTTGATCCACTAGCCTGTACTTCGTCTGCGGTCTTTTTTGTCCTTCCCCAATCTTCATGACTTAGCACTTGGTGGAGTTAAACTCCAAGAGCCATTTGTCGGACCAGGCTTGCAGCCTATCCAGATCATCTTGCAATCTTACCTGATTCTCGTTCATTTGTATTCTCCTCATTATTTTCACATCGTCAGCCAACAGTGACCCCTCTGAATCTATTCCTTCCGTCACATCATTCACAAACACAAGATACAGCTCCGGACCTAGGACTGACCATTGTGGAACCCCACTCGACACATGGGCTCGCTCTGACACTTCATCACGTACCAACACTTGTTGTTTCCTTCCTGCAATAGAAGGAAGCCTGCAATAGATCAGGTATTCCCTGATCTATTGCAGTACTTTCCCTACTGTTCTTGCCTACTCCTCTAAATTTTGAACCAGTTTCATGTGTCAAAATCCTTCTTACAGTCCAAAAAGATGCAGTCTACCCACCCCTCTCTCTTCTGTCTTACTTCTGTTAAATTGTCGTAGAACTCAAGTATATTGGTGTCACAGTATTTCCCATCCCTGAAGCTGTGCTGATTGTCATGTATGAACCCAATCCTTTCTGTGTTCGACCACTCTTCTCCTGATAATCTTCTCCATGATTTTACATACTATACAAGTCAGTGACACTGGTCGGTAGTTTAATGCTGTCTGTCTGTCTCCTTTCTTAAAAATTGGAACTACATTTCCTGTCTTCCACACCTCAGGCAGATTGCTGCCAGCGGCAAACACAGTTCCGCTGCTCCATTTCTCAGGACCCATAGAGATATGCTATCATTGCCCACTGCCTCCGAGGTATCTAGTTCACCTAGCAGTTTCTTCACCTCCTTCTTGAGTATGTGCAGTGTGTCCAGCACTTGCTGGTGCACCCTACCACCTCGGTTTGCTGGAACCATTTGTCTCTACTATGAATACTTCTCTAAATCTTGTGTTAAGTTCTTCACATATTTCCTGGTCTCTCTTTGCGAGCTCCCCTCCTTCATTCCTCAGCCTGATTACCTGGTCCTTGACTGTTGTTTGCATCCTAACGTGACTGTATAACAACTCTGGTTCAGATTTGGCTTTTCATGCTATGTTATTCTCTTATTGCCACTAGGCCTCTCTCTTTATTCCCTTCATATTCGTTTATGGTTCATCTGCTCATATTCATCTGCAAATATTTTCTCCACCATAGTATTGCAAAGCTCATTTAGCTCTTGAGCCTTTCTGCCCAGTCTTCCTTTTCAGACCAGCCATTCTCGGTTCCTTTGTCTCTACATCCGCCTTTCTGAAAACCTATTTATTTTATCGTGTTAGGATGTTCTAGCTTCAGCAGTTATTAAACTTTGTATAGAAGTGTGTGGTGTATGTGTGTGTGCGTGTACTCACCTAATTGTGCTTCCAGGGGTTGAGTCATAGCTCCTAGCTCTGCCTCTTCATTGGTTGTTACTAGGTCCACTCCCACCCTGCTCCATCAGTATTATCATAGCTCTTCTTAAAGCTATGTATGGATGGTGCCTCCACTTCATCACTCTCCACATTATTCCATTTTCTGACACCTCTGTGACTGAGGAAATACTTTCTAACATCCCTATGACTCATCTGAGTCTTCAGCTTCCAACTGTGACTCCTTGTTGCTGTGTCCTGATTCTGAAACATCATGTCCCTATCCACCTTGTCAATTCCTCTTAGTATTTTATATGTCGTTATCATGTGGTCCCTATTCTTTTTGTCCTGTATTATCACGTCGATTTCTTCAACCTCTCCTCGCAGGACATGACCCTTAGCTCTGAGACTAGTCTTTTTTTTTTACAAATCTTTGCACTCTCTCTAATTTTTTGACGTGCTTCACCACGTATGGATTCTAAATTGGTGCTGCATGCACCAATATGGGCCTGACGTACACGATGAGATTTGCAGTCTTTGGCCCCTTAGCCTGTACTCTGCTTGCAGTCTTCTTTGCCCTTCCTCAATCTTTATGACGTTGCACTAGGTGGGGTTAAACTCTAGGAGCCAGTTGCTGGACCAGATTTGCAGCCTGTCCAGATCCCTTTGTAGTTCTGCCTGATCCACATCCGATTAAATTCTCCTCATTAGCTGAACATCGTCTGCAAAAAGAAATACTTATGAGTCTATCTCTTCCATTCACATATACCAGATACAACATTGGACCTAGGACTGACCCCTTTGGAACCCCACTCGTCACAGGCGCCCACTCTGACACCTCGCCACGTACAATGACTCGTTGTTGCCTTCCTGTTAGGTATTCTCTGATCCAGTGCAGTGCTTTCCCTGTTATACCTGCCTGATCCTCTAGTTTTTGCACTAATCTCTTGTGTGGAACTGACGAAAACCTTCTTGCAGTCCAAGAAAATGCAATCAACCCACCCCTCTCTTTCTCTCCCTTGACTTTCTTCCTTCACCTTGTCGTAAAACTCCAGTAGGTTTGTCACACAGAATTTCCCATCCTTGAAACCGTACTGGTTTTTGTGAATATGCTCATTCCTTTCTAGGTGCTCCACCACTCTTCTGATAATCTTCATGACTTTACTTATTATGCATGTCAGTGACACTGTTCTGTAATGTAATTCTACCTGTCTGTCTCCTTTCTTAAAAATTGGGACTACATTTGCTGTCTTCCACACCTCAGGTAGTCGCCCTGTCTCGATAGATGTGTTGAATGAAGATTGTTGTTAAAGGCACACACAGCGCCTCTGCTCCCTCTCTCAGGACCCACGGAGAGACGTTGCCTAGTCCCACCGCCTTTGAGGTATCTAGTTTTCTTAGCACCCTCTTCACTTCCTCCTCGGGTGTGTATTGTGTCCAGCACTTGCTGGTGTAGCCCTCCGTTCCACCTTCCCGGAGTCCTTTCTGTCTCCCCTGAAAATACTTCCTTAAATCTCTTGTTGAGCTATTCACATACTTCTCAGTCATTTCCTGTGAACTCCCCTCCTTTCTTCCTTAGCCTGATTACCTTTTCCTTGACTATTGTTTTCGTCCTGATGTGGCTGTACAACAGCTTTGAATGCTATGGGCCTCTCTCCTTATCCATGCATATTCAATTCTGGCTCTTCGACTAATCTCCTTATTTTCTTGGGTCCTTTGTCTTCTTTACTTTTTCCATCCTCTAGCACACTTAGTTTTGGGCTCTCTGTGCCTTTGGGTGAACCAAGGGGTCGCTCTGGTCTTCCCGTCATTTCCGTTGCCTTTGGGAACGAATCTCTCCTTTGTCTCTTTATTTTTTTTTTGGGTGTGTGTGTGCGCATGTGTGTGAGTGAAAAATATCTAACGGTACACATGTTTCTGATCCAATCATATTTTTTTTATTAACACATCGGCCGTCTCCCACCAAGGCTGGGTGGCCTGAAAAAGAAAAACTTTCATCATCATTCACTCCATCACTGTTTTGCCAGAGGCACGCTTAAACTACAATTATAAAACTGCAGCATTAACACACCTCCTTCAGAGTACAGACACTGTACTTCCCATCTCCAGGACTCAAATCCGGCCAGCCGGTTTCCCTGAATCCCTTCATAAATGTTACCTTCCTCACACTCCAACAGCACGTCAAGTCCTAAAAACCATTTGTCTCCATTCGCTCCTATCTAACACTCTCACGCGTGCTTGCTGGAGGTCCAAGCCTCTAGCACGCAAAACCTCCTTTACCCCCTCCCTCCAACTTTTCCTAGGCCGACCTCTACCCTTCCTTTCTCTCCAATCTGATATCCAATCTTTCGTTACCTTTTTTTTTTTTTTTGTTATCCTCTTTCCTGTATTCACTTTTAATTTTCTTCTTTTACATACCCTTCAAAACTCATCCCCCAACCTCTGCAACTTCTATTCAGAATCTCCCAAAAGCACAGTGTCATTAGCAAAGAGCAACTGTAACAATTCCCACTTTGTGTTAGATTCTTTTTCTTTTAACCCCACACCAATTGCCAACACCCGAGCATTCACTTCTCTTACAACCCAATCTATAAATTTATTGAACAGCCATGCTGACATCACACATTCTTGACTAAGGCCTACTTTTACTGGGTAATAATCTCCCTCTCCTATATACTCTAACCTGAGCCTCACTATCCTTGTACAAACTCTTCACTGCTTTCAGTAACCTACCTCCGATTCCATACATTTGCAACATCTGCCACATTGCCCCCTTATCCACCTTGTCATACGCCTTTTCCAAATCCATAAATGCCACAAAAACCTCCTTACTCTTATCTAAATATTGTTCACCTATATGTTTCACTGTAAACACTTGGTCTACACACACCCTACCTTTCCTAAAGCCTTCTTGTTAATCTGCTATCCTACTCTCCCTCTTATTCTTTATTCTTTCAATAATAACATAAGAAGAACATAAGAACATAAGAAAGAAGGAACACTGCAACAGGCCTACTGGCCCATGCGAGGCAGGTTCAAGTCTCCCACCGGCTTAAGCCAATGCCCCGACCCAGCCAGGTCAGGTTACATCCACTTAAGGAAGGAGCACGGCATCTGACCTAGTAGCACAAACTAGTCAGGTCCAACTCACACCCACCCGCACCCACTCATATATTTATCTAGCCTATTTTTAAAACTACACAACGTTTTAGCCTCTATAACTGTACTCGGGAGTTTGTTCCACTCATCGACAACTCTATTACCAAACCAATGCTTTCCTATATCCTTCCTGAATCTGAATTTATCCAACTTAAAGCCATTGCTGCGAGTCCTGTCAATACTAGATATTTTTAGCACGCTATTTACATCACCTTTATTTATTCCTGTTTTCCATTTATACACCTCAATCATATCCCCCCTAATTCTACGTCTTTCTAGAGAGTGCAGATTCAGGGCCCTAAGTCTATCCTCATAGGGAAGATTTCTGATACATGGAATCAACTTAGTCATCCTCCTTTGTACGTTTTCCAGAGCATTTATATCCATTCTGTAATACGGTGACCAAAACTGTGCAGCATAATCTAGATGAGGCCTAACCAAGGATATATAGAGTTGAAGAACAACCTGAGGACTCCTATTATTTATGCTTCTTGATATGAAGCCAAGGATTCTGTTCGCTTTATTGCGAACACTTATGCACTGCTGTCTTGGTTTTAGATTACTGCTAACCAGAACTCCTAAATCCTTTTCGCAATCAGTAGTATTAAGATCTACATTATTTAGTTTATATGTGGCATGGTTATTGTCCTGTCAATATTTAGAACTTTGCATTTATCTATATTAAACTGCATCTGCCACTTCTCCGACCAATGCATCAGTCTATTCAAATCTTCCTGGAGTGCTCTAATGTCCTCATTTGAATGAATTGGACGGCCTATTTTGGTGTCATCGGCAAACTTGCTTATGTCGCTATTTATTCCCTCATCTATGTCGTTTATGTAGATTGTGAACAACAAGGGGCCCAATACTGACCCCTGTGGAACACCGCTTGTGACACTTCCCCACTCTGATTTCTCCCCATTTATGCAAACTCTCTGCTGCCTATTTGTCAACCATGCTTCTATCCAGGAAAAAATTTCTCCTCCTATTCCGTGTGCCTTAATTTTCCTCAATAGTCTCTGATGTGGGACTCTATCAAAGCCTTACTGAAGTCCATATACACAACATCATATTCATTACCATGATCTACCTCCTCAAATACCTTAGTGAAAAAGTTATTACATTTGTAAGGCAGGAACGCCCTTTTGTAAAACCGTGCTGAGATTCATTGATTAATTTATGCTTTTCAAGATGGCTACGAATTGCCTCGGCTATTATTGATTCCATAAATTTTCCCACTATGGAGGTTAGGCTTATTGGTCTATAGTTCGAAGCTAAGGACCTGTCTCCTGCTTTGAAAATAGGTATTACATTTGCAATTTTCCACTTATCTGGCACCATGCCAGTTTGCAGTGATATGTTGAAAAGATTAGCCATAGGTTTGCTAAGCTCCTCTTTACATTCCTTTAGAACCCTTGCATACACTTTACCAGGTATACTCAACAGACTTTTTCCCCTATAATTTTTGCACTCTCTTTTGTCCCCTTTCCCTTTATACAAAGGAACTATGCATGCTCTCTGCAAATCCCTAGGTACCTTACACTCTTCCATACATTTATAAGATAAATTATAAATCACCAACCACTCCAAAACTATATCCTCACCTATTTTTAATATTTCTATCTTTATCCCATCAATCCCAGCTGTGCTTACCCCCTTTCATTCTACCCACTGCCTCACGAACTTCCCCCACACTCACAACTGGCTCTTCCACACTCCTACAAGATGTTATTCTTCCTTCCCCTATAAGCGAAATCACAGCTTCCCTGTCTTCATCAGCATTTAACAATTCATCCGTTACGTAACGGCTTGAAAAAGCTCCTGTAGAGCGAAACGTTGCCACAATAAAATGTCACATTAGTTGCATTTGTGTCCTTTTACTTAACATATTGTCGGTAATTCTACCAATATTATTACGTTATTCTCCCTGTTCAGTGACAAGTTATTTGCCATGGACTGAAGTGCAGAAATCTTCAAAACAACGATACACTTGAATTTCCCATTTATTTCTACAGTTCGGCCTCCTAACCCTTCCGTTGCCCCTGGAAATAACAATTTTGGTTAGGTAAAAGGACACAAGTGCAACTAATGCGACATTTCATTTTGGCAACGTTTCGCTCTCTAGGAGTTTACTCAAGTCGTTAAAAAGCCCTGGAGAGCGAAACGTTGCCACAATAAAATGTGGCATTAGTTGTACTTGTGTCTTTTTACCAAACAAATTCTCGGTAATTCTACCAACATTACTGCAGTATTATTGGTTACCTCTCGCCCAACCTAATACCCGCGTAAAACAACCAATAGTCTTAATTATTCGTTTAATGCTAATTATATATTAATTAAGCATACCTGAACTGATAATATGCTTAAATCCTCCGATTTAGTGTTGGTAAATATGTATTTGGCGAGGCTTGTGTCGCTCTGCTTCCATTCATTGTTTATGATTTACAGTAATTAAATTATTTACTCAGTAAAATATTCGAGGATCTGCAGGCAAAATTTTCTTCTTTTCTTCGATAATAGAAAATATGCTTTTGTGTTACAGAGGAAGCGTGTTAATTAAAGTGTAGCTGCGCTGTTATTTGAGAAATAATGTAGTTTATGTACGAGAGTGAATATTATTATTATTGTTATTATTATTGCTGTTGTTGTTTTTGTTGTTCTTATTGTTGCTATTATTATTATTGTTGTTGTTGTTGTTGATATTATTATTGTTATTATGATAGTTGTTGTTGTTATTGTTATTTTATTATTATTATTATTATTATTATTAATTTAATAATATTATAATTATTATTATTAGTAGTAGTAGAAGTAGAAGTAGCAGCAGTAGTAGTAGTAGTAGAAGTAGAAGTAGAAGTAGCAGTAGTAGTAGTAGTAGCAGCAGCAGCAGTAGTGGTAGTAGTAGTAGTATCACTAGTAGTAGTAGTAGTAGTAGTAGTAGTAGCAGTTGTCGTTATTATATTATTATCATTTTCATCATCTTCTTCTTCTTCTTCTTCTTCTTCTTCTTCTTATTATTATTATTATTATTATTATTATTATTATTATTATTATTATTATTATTATTATTATTATTATTATTATTATTATTATTATTATTATGAGTTGCACCGAAAGGGGGACCTTTAATTAATTGGTTGCCTAATTTCCTTCCTTTTTAAATCCTCCAGTTGTGTTACTTTCACTAATAACTCTGGAGGACCTCGTCCACGGTGTGGTCTTCGGCTACATTCAGAGATGCTCTTCTGTATATTACTGTTGTAACGTGTGGCTACTTGAGTTAGTGCCTCCTTAATATCACCTGCCGCCATCTTGAAAGGCATAAATTGATTAATGAATCTCGGCACGGTTTTACAAAGGGCGTTCCAGCCTTACGAATTTACTAACTTTTTTCACTAAGGTGTTTGAGGAGGTAGATTATAGACTAAGATCATAAGAAAGAAGAAACACTGTAGCAGGCCTACTGGCCCATGCGAGGCAAGTCCAAGTCTCCTACCGGCTTAAGCCAATGCCCCAACCTAGACAGGTCAGGTCACATTCACTTAAGGGAGGAGCACGGCATCTGACCTAGTAACACAAGCTAGTCAGGTCCAACTCACACCCACCCGCACTCACTTATGTGTTTATCTAACCTATTTTTAAAGCTACAAAATAATTTAGCCTCTATAACAGTACTCGGGAGTTTGTTCCACTCATCTACAACTCTATTACCAAACCAGTGCTTTCCTATATCCTTCCTGAATCTGAATTTTTCCAACTTAAAACCATTGCTGCGAGTCCTGTCTAGGCTAGATATTTTTAGCACGCTATTTACATCTCCTTTATTTATTCCTGTTTTCCATTTATACACCTCAATCATATCATCCCTATTTCTACGCCTTTCTAGAGAGTGCAGATTCAGGGCCCTCAGTCTATCCTCATAGGCAAGATTTCTGATACATGGGATCAACTTTGTCATCCTCCTTTGTACGTTTTCCAGAGCATTTATATCCATTCTGTAATACGGTGACCAAAACTGTGCAGCATAATCTAGATGAGGCCTAACCAAGGATATATAGAGTTGAAGAACAACCTGAGGACTCCTATTATTTATGCTTCTTGATATGAAGCCAAGGATTCAGCTCGCTTTATTGCGAGTTGTCTTGGTTTTAGATTACTGCTAACCAGAACTCCCAAATCCTTTTCGCAATCAGTAATATTAAGATATACATTATTTAGTTTATATGTGGCATGGTTATTTTCCTGTCCAACATTTAGAACTTTGCATTTGTCTACATTAAATTGCATCTGCCACTTTTTCGACCACTGCATCAGTCTATTCAAATCTTCCTGGAGTGCTCTAATGTCCTCGTCAGAATGAATTGGACGCCCTGTTTTGGTATCATTGGCAAACTTGCTTATGTCGCTATTTATTCCCTCATCTATGTCGTTTATATAGATTGTGAACAAAAAGGGGCCCAACATTGACCCCTGTGGAACACCGCTCGTGACGCTTCCCCACTCTGATTTCTCCCCATTTATGCAAACACTGCTGCCTATTTGTCAACAATGCCTCTACCCAGGAAAAAATTTCTCCTCCTATTCCGTGTGCCTTAATTTTTCACAATAGTCCATATACACAATATCATATTCATTACCATGATCTACCTCCTCAAATACCTTAGTGAAAAAAGTTATTAAATTCGTAAGGCAGGAACGCACTTTTGTAAACCCGTGCTGAGATTCGTTGATTAATTTATGCTTTTCAAGATGACTACGAATTGCCTCGGGAATTATTGATAACATAAATTTTCCCACTATGGAGGTTAGGCTTATTGGTCTATAGTTCGAAGCTAAGGACCTGTCACCTGCTTTGAAAATAGGTATTACATTTACCATTTTCCACTTGTCTGGCACCATGCCAGTTTGTAGTGATATGTTGAAAAGATTAGCCAAAGGTTTGTTAAGCTCCTCTTTGCGTACAGTTCATCAGGGCCTGTGGATTTGTTAGATTTTAATTTATCTATTTGTCTAATTACCATGTCACTTGTGACCCTAATCGTGTACAGTTTACTATCGTCCTGTTCTACATAATTTATTATTTCTGGAATATCGCTAGTATGTTCCTGTGCAAAAACTGAGAGGAAGTAAGTGTTAAAAATTCTACACATTTCCTTATTACTGACGGTGAGCTGACCTGAGTAACTTTTGAGTGAGCTTATCTTGTCCCTAATCTTACTTCTGTATACTTGAAAGAATCCTTTTGGGTTAGTCTTCGATTATCTTGCAACTTTAACCTCATAATCTCTTTTTGCTTTTCTTATTCTCTTTTTTATTTCTCTCTTTAACTTAATATATTGATTTCTTAATTGCCCCTCTCCTCTTATGATTCGCCTATATATGCCTCTCTTTACTGAACTGATATTGTGTATATGGATTTCAGTAAGGCTTTCGATAGAGTTCCACATCAGAGTCTATTGAGAAAACTTAAAGCACACAGATTAGGAGGAGAAATTTTTTCCTGAGTAGAGGCATGGTTGACAAATAGGTAGCAGAGAGTTTGCATAAATGGGGGCAAATCAGAATGGGGGCACGTCACAAGCGGTGTTCCACAGGGGTCAGTGTTGGGCCCCTTGTTGCTCACAATTTACATGAACGACATAGATAAGGGAATAAATAGTGACATAAGCAAATTTGCTGATGACCCCAAAATAGGCCATCTAATTCATTCTAATGAGGACATTAGAGCACTCCAGGATGATTTGAATAGACTGATGCAGTGGTCGGAAAAGTGGCAGATGCAGTTCAATATAGACAAATGCAAAGTTCTAAATGTTGGACAGGAAAATAATCATTCCACATATAAACTAAATAATGTAGATTTTAATATTACTGATTGCGAAAAGGATTTAGAAGTTCTGGTTAGCAGTGATCTGAAACCAAAACAACAGTGCATTAGTGCTCGCAATAATGCTAACGGAATCCTTGGCTTCATGTCAATTAGTATAAATAATAGAAGTCCTCAGGTTGTTCTTCAACTCTATATATCTTTGGTTAGGCCTCATTTAGATTATGCTGCACAGTTTTTTTACCATATTACAGAATGGATATAAATGCACTGAAAAACGTACAAAGGAGGATGACAAAGTTGATCCCATGTATCAGAAGTCTTCCCTATGAGAATAGACTGAGGGCCCTGAATCTGCACTCTCTAGAAAGGCGTAAAATTAGGGGGAATATGATTGAGGTGTATAAATGGAAAACAGGAATAAATAAAGGGGATGTAAATAGCGTGCTAAATATATCTAGCCTAGACAGGACTCGCAGCAATGGCTTTTATATGGAAAAATTCAGATTCAGGAAGGATATAGGAAAGCACTGGTTTGGTAATAGAGTTGTGGACGAGTGGAACAAACTCACGAGTACCGTCATAGAAGCTAAGATGTTGTGTAATTTTAAAAATAGGCTAGATAAATACATGAGTGGGTGGGTGTGGGTGTTAGTTGGATCTGACTACATTGTGCTACTAGGTCAGATGCCGTGCTCCTCCTTAAGTGAATGTGACTGACCTGACTAGGTAGGGCATTGGCTTAATCTGGAGAGAGAATTGGACTTGCCTCGCATGGGCCAGAAGGCCTGCTGCAATGTTACTTCTTTCTTATGTTCACTGGGTGTATTGTGTTTTTAACAACATTCTCGTTAAGCTCTATAGACTGTGTGTGAAAATCCCAATCAGCAGTTTCTGATTTTCAAACCCCCCACTTCTGGCACCAACAAACATTCCAAGTCACAAAGATCACATTTCTTCCCCATTTGCATTAAAGACCACGTGTACATATATGCCTAATAAAGTGGCCACTGAGTATATATTTAGAAATATTTTTCTTTCAATCATCTTGTTAGTTGTTAAGGAAAACTACTAATTTTATTGTATAACTATAACAAGAAAATTAAGCTGCATAAATTAGCAGCAGAATGCAAGCAGCACGAACATCAGAGACTACTAACTTTCATAAACATAAAATTAATTTTAGCCTCAGAAGATAGATTTTAATTAAATCCTGTACATCCTCCTGAATAAACCAGCAACACAGCCATTAGAGCAAACTAATTATTCTGTTCATTATATTGACAATTATTAAACCTTACACCATCAAGATGAAAAGATATGAAATTATTATATGGTGACAAAATTATATAAAGAATACTCAGTGAATAGAAAATTTTATGAAAATATATATATATATATATATTTTATATATATATATATATATATATATATATATATATATATATATATATATATATATATATATATATATATAAGTTTCCTAAGATTTTTTGGTACAAAATTATTATTTTTACAATAACATAAATAAAAAAATATATATAAACGTATAAGAATTTTTTAAAAAGGACTGAATTTTAAATGAGTTCTTGTAATTGACCAATTTTACCTATTCTGCTTTTATATATATATATATATATATATATATATATATATATATATATATATATATATATATATATATATATGCATGCAAGACGCAATGAGGTCAACGACATCATAAAGAGAACCCTGCTACAGCTGGATGCCCAGCCGAGAGAGCCTCATCACTAGCAGCCAACAACGCCCACAACCCAGAAACCGCCCCGACGGGATCACCATCTATCCTTGGAAAATGGCAAGCTCTTAGCATGGGATTATACCTGTGTGTCGACACTGGCTGACACCTACATCCATCACAGTGTCGGGCGACAGGGAGGAGCTGCTGATCACAGAGGAGGAGTACAAGATCGGCAAGTACAGGGACATAAGCCAACAGTATCAATTTGTCCCAGTGGGATCAGAGACCTTGGGAGCGTGGGGAAAAATGCAACACGTTTCCTTAAAGAACTGGGTTCCAGACTCATCGACACCACCAGGGACCCAAGGGCAGCCACGTTCATGTTCCAGCGTCTCAGCGTGGCCATCCAGAGGGAAACGCATGCTGCATACTTGGCTCGCGTCCGGCTTCGGAGGAGCTGGAGGAGATTCATAATCTTTGACATATTGTACCATTGTATTCATGTTCATGTTTGTGTTTTCTATCAATGTATTCTGTCTATTAATAAAGCATTCATATATATATATATATATATATATATATATATATATATATATATATATTTGTGTGTGTGTGTGTGTGTGTGTGTGTGTGTGTGTGTGTGTGTGTGTGTGTGTGTGTGTTAGTTACCATTTTGTCCTAGGCACATGTCAATTAGACACTAGGCCTGTTGTATGTATGTGTGTGTGTGTGTGTAAGGAAACACTTCGAAATGTTTCTGCCCCACCGGGAATTGAACCCGGCCCCTCCGTGCGTGAAGCTAGGCCACTAGGCCACCGGGGGCGTAAATGTGTGTACTCACCTAATTGTACTCACCTAATTGTGGTTGCAGGGGTCGAGACTCAGCTCCTGGCCCCGCCTCTTCGCTGTCCGCTACTGGGTCTCTGCTCTCCCTGCTCCATGAGCTTTATCATACCTCGTCTTAAAACTATGTATGGTTCCTGCCTCCACTATATCTTTCTCTAGACTATTCCACTTCCTGACTACTCTGTGGCTGAAGAAATGCTTCCTGACATCCCTTTGACTCATCTGAGTCCTCAGCTTCCAGTTGTGTCCCCTTGTTTCTGTGTTCCCTCTCTGAAACATCCTGTCACTGTCTACCTTGTAATTCCCGCAGTATTTTGTATGTCGTTATCATGTCTCCTCTGACCCTTCTTTCCTCCAGTGTTGTTAGTCCTATTTCCTCAATCTTTCTTCATAAGACAGACCCTGAGTTGTGGAACTAACCTTGTCGCAAACCTTTGCACTTTCTCTAGTTTCTTTACGTGCTTGACCAGGTGTGGGTTCCAGACTGGTGCTGCATATTCTAGTATGGGCCTGACGTACACGGTATACAGTGTCTTGAACGATTCCTTGTTAAGGTAACGGAACGCTAATCTTAGGTTTGCCAGTCGCCCATATGCTGCCGCAGTTATCTGGTTGATGTGTGCCTCCGGAGACGTGCTTGGCGTTATACTCACCCCAAGGTCTTTCTCCTTTGCCGAGGTTTGTAGCCTTTGTCCGCCTAGCTTGTGTGTGTGTGTGTGTGTGTGTGTGTGTGTGTGTGTGTGTGTGTGTGTGTGTGTGTGTGTGTGTGTATGCCGAATAGGTAAAATTGGTCAATTAGCAAGAACTCATTTAAAATTCTTATACGTTTATAGATATTTTTTTTTCATGTATGTTATTGTAAAAATTAATAATTTTGTACCAAAAAAATCTTAGGAAACTTACCTAACCTTATTATAACAAACGCAATTTAATTTAGCCTAATCCAACTAAATATAATTAAGATAAGTTAACAATAATTGAATAGTAAACGAACACAATGAAATATATCTTTCACGTTAGGTTCAGAATGATTTCTGCAAAATTATTGCCAGATCCCAGATAAATATGGGCGCCTAGCCGAAGCTAGACGATGTTTCCCCATACCCCGAGGGGTGGCAGGATTTGATGAAAACCACCTACTCACCCTAAACTAAATAATCATGCTGTAAATTACTTTCACAAATGCTCAATGTCATTTTCCTTAAGATAATTTAAATTTTTACTATTATATTACCATCCTACTAAACACTTACTACAATGTAATATCATCATATTGTAATTTGAACAATGTAATATCATCATATTGCAATTTGAACAATGTAATATCATCATATTGTAATTTGTACAATCTAGTATTTAAACAAAACAAACTCAATCAATTTCTCTAATATTATGTTCATAGTCTATCAGCCATTAGATTAAGCTGCCCTTAATTAATGCCATGGCATGTCAGTGGCTCTCCTTGCACTTCAGTTTATGATTGTAACTACAAAACCTATGTAAACTTGCAATGAAATAAATATTTGTTTGTAAATAACTTTGAAAACAAGCCTTGTGCCCCGGGGTATGGGAAAACACCGTCTAGCGTCGGCTAGGCGCCCATACTTATCTGGGGTCTGGCTCCGTTGTAAAGTACTGTGGACTCTGGTACAGAGTTTGCAGGTTCGAGTCCTGCTGTGCACGTAGAGACAATGTTTGTAAATAATTTCGCCTGTTTGCAAATTCTTAAGCAAACAGTTCGCAAACAGGCGAATATATTAGGTAGTAGGTTGGTAGACAGCAACCATTCGGGGAGGTACTACCGTCCTACCAAGTGCAAGATTTCAGGTACGTCTTGCTACTTCTACTTACACTTAGGTCACACTACACATACATGTACACATTTATGTATACACACTCATCTGAGTTTTTTCTTTGATTTTATCTTAATAATTCTTGTTCTTATTACTTTTCCTTTCATATCCATGGGAAGTGGAATAAGAATCTTTCCTCCGTAAGCCATGCGTGTTGTAAAAGTCAACTAAAATGCCGGGAACAATGGGCTAGTAACTCCTTTTCCTGTATAGCTTACTAAAAAGAAAAAGAAGAAAACCGTCAAAGTGGGATGTTTGAATGTGCGTGGATGTTGTGCGAATGATAAGAAAGAGATGATTGTGGATGTTTTGAATGAGAAGAAGCTGAATGTCCTGGCTTTAAGTGAGACAAAGCTGAAGGGGTAGGAGAGTTTCAGTGGGGAGAAATAAATGGGATTAGGTCAGGGGTTTCAAACAGAATTAGAGCTAAAGAAGGAGTAGCAATAATGTTGAAGGATAAGTTATGGCAGGAAAAGAGGGAAAATAAATGTATCAATTCAAGGTGTAAAATAAGGGTTGGATGTGAAAAGTGGGTTATAGTAAGTGTTTATGCACCTGGAGAAGAGAGAAGTGTAGAGAAGAGAGAGAGATTTTTGAAAATGTTGAGTGAGTGTGTGGGGAGTTTTGAACCAAGTGAGAGAGTAATTGTGGTTGGGGATCTTAATGCTAAAGTGGGTAAAAATGTTGTGGAGGGAGTAGTAGGTAAATTTGGGGTGTCAGGGTAAATGAAAATGGGGAGCCTTTAATTGAGCTATGTGTAGAAAGAGGTCTGGTAATAAGTAATACATATTTTATGAAAAAGAAGATAAATAAGTATACAAGGTATGATATAGCACGTAATGAAAGTAGTTTGTTAGATTATGTATTGGTGGATAAAAGGTTGATGAGTAGGCTTCAGGATGTACATGTTTATAGAGGGGCAACGGATATATCAGATCATTATTTGGTTGTAGCTACAGTTAGAGTTAAAGGTAGATGGGACAAAAAGAAAATGGCAACAGCAAGTAAGAGAAAGGTGAAAGTGTATAAACTAAGCGAGGAGGAAGTTAGGGTGAGATATAAGCAACTATTGGCAGAAAGGTGGGCTAGTGCAAGTAGGAGTAGTGGGGGGGTTGAAGAAAGTTGGGATAGTTTTAAAAATGCAGTATTAGAATGAAGAAGTAAAGGGTGTGATAAAAGAGAAAAAGGTAGCTTATGAGAGTTTTTTTACAAAACAGAAGTGTTGTAAGAAGAGCAGAGTATATGGAAAGTAAAAGAGAGGTGAAGAGAGTGGTGAGAGAGTGCAAAAGGAGAGCAGATGAAAGAATGGGAGAGGCTCTGTCAAGAAATTTTGCAGAAAATAAGAAAAAGTTTTGGAGTGAGATAAACAAGGTAAGAAAGCCTAGGGAACGAATGGATTTGTCAGTTAAAAACAGAGTAGGGGAGTTAGTAGATGGGGAGCTGGAGGTATTGGGTAGATGGCAAAAATGTACCTACAAAGAAGAAGGTTAACTACTCCCAGGGAGGCAAAAAGTAAAAGACTATATTCTTAGAGAGTTTTTTGGAAATAAAATTTTGAGTTTTTTTAAAAAAAAATAAAAAATCATAATTGGGGGGAATTTTTTTTATATATACATGTCTATCGCCAACAAAGCAAATATTGAAGCAATATAATAAAGAGTAGACTTATGGACACCGTCTAGTATAATATATTTTGAGGAACTTTTAAATGTCGATGAAGAAAGGGAGGCGGTAATTTCATGCACTGGCCAGGGAGGTACAACATCTTTTAGGAGTGAGGAAGAGCAGGATGTGAGTGTGGGGAAGGTGCGTGAGATATTACTTAGATTGAAAGGGGGTAAAGCAGCAGGAACTGACGGAATCATGACAGAAATGTTAAAAGCAGGGGGGGATATAGTGTTGGAGTGGTTGGTATTTTTGTTTAATAAATGTATGAAAGAGGGAAGGTACCTAAGGATTGGCAGAGAGCGTGAAAAGTTCCTTTATATAAAGGGTAGGGTGACAAAAGAGATTGTAAATATTATAGGGAATAAGTTTACTGAGTAAGATAAGATTTCTTCGGATTTTTAACTCGGAGGTTTAGCCACCCGGGATAACCCAAGAAAGTCAGTGCGTCATCGAGGACTGTCTGTCTTATTTCCATTGGGGCCTTAATCTTGTCCCCCAGGATGCGACCCACACCAGACGACTAACTCCCAGGTACCATTTGCTGCTAGGTGAACATGACAACAGGTGTAAGGAAACACGTCGAAATGTTTCCACCCGCCGGGAATCGAACCCGGGCCCTCCGTGTGTGAAGCGAGAGTTTCAGCCACCAGACCACCGGGCCACCCAGGTAAGCATACGGTAGTCTTATTATTGAAAGAATTAGAGGTAAGACAGAGGTAGGATCGCAGATGAGCAAGGAGGTTTTAGAGTGGGTAGGGGATGTGTAGATCAAGTGTTTACAGTGAAGCATAATGTGAACAGTATTTAGATAAAGGTAGGGAAGTTTTCATTGCATTTATGGATTTCGAAAATGCATATGACAGAGTGGATAGGGGACCAATGTGGCAAATGTTGCAAGTGTATGGAATAGGTAGCAAGTTACTAAATGCTGTAAAGAGTTTTATGAGGATTGTGAGGCTCAGGTTAGGGTGTGTAGGGAGAGGAGATTACTTCCTGGTAAAACTAGGTCTTAGACAGGTATGTGTAATGTCACCATGGTTGTTTAATATATTTATAGATGGGATTGTAAAAGAAGTAAATGCTGGCGTGTTGGGGAGAGGAGTGGGATTAAATTATAAGGAATCAAGTACAAAATGGGAGTTAACACAGTTACTTTTTGCTGATGATACTGTGCTTATAGGAGATTCTAAAGAAAAGTTGCAGAGGTTAGTGGACGAGTTTGGGAGGGTGTGTAAAGGTAGAAAGTTGAAAGTGAACAAAGATAAGAGTAAGGTGATAAGGGTATCAAACGATTTACATAAAGAAAAATTGGATATCACATTGGAGAGAGGGAGTATGGAAGAAGTGAATGTTTTCAGATATTTGGGAGTTGACTTGTCAGCGGATGGGTTTATGAAGGATAAAGTTAACCATAGAATTGATGAAGAAAAAAGGTGAGTGGTGCGTTGAGGCATCTGTGGAGACAAAATCGTTATCTATGGAGGCAAAGAAGGGAATGTATGAAAGTATAGTGGTACCAATACTCTTATATGGGTGTGAAGCTTGGGTTGTAAATGCTGCAGCGAGGAGGCGGCTGGAGGCAGTGATGTCTTGTCAAAGGGCAATTGTGGTGTAAATATTATGCAGAGAATTCGGAGTGTGGAAATTAGGAGAAGGTGTGGAGTTACTAAAAGTATTAGTCAGAGGGCTGAAGAGGGGGTTTTTGTGGTGGTTTGGTCATTTAGTAGAAAGACTCTTGGAGAGCGTATAAATCTGTAGGGAAGAAAGGAGGGGTAGGGTCGTCCTCGAAATGGTTGGAGGGAGGGGGTAAAGGAGGTTTTGTAGGCGAGGGGGTTGACTTCCAGCAAGCATGTGTGAGCATGTTAGATAGAAGTGAATGGAGCTGTTGGAGGTGAGCAGGGTAATATTTAGTGAAGGGATTCAGGGAAACCTACTATTGATTTAGCTGACTTGAGTCCTGGAAATAGGGAAGTACAATGCCTGCACTTTAAAGAAGGGGTCTGGAATAGTGACAGTTTGGAGACTATTCTAAACTGTAGTATCTGAACGCCTCTGCAAAGACTGTGATTATGTATGAGTGAGGTGAAAGTGTTGAATGATGATGAAAGTATTTTTTTTTTTGGGGATTTTTCTTTCTTCTGGGTCACCCTGCCTCGGTGGAGACGGCCAACTTGTTGAAATATATATATATATATATATATATATATATATATATATATATATATATATATATATATATATATATATATATAATATAATATATATATATATATATTAGTGGTTGGTAGACAGCAACCACCCAGGGAGGTACTACCTGTCCTGCCAGGTGACTGAAACAGAAACCTGAAACTGTTTTACATGATGGTAGGATTGCTGGTGTCTTTTTCTGTCTCATAAACAAGCTGCATAACAGGTATATCTAGATACTTCTACTTACACTTTAGGTCACACTACACAGGCATGCACATGCATATATATACATACACACATCTAGGTTTTCTTCTTTTCTTAATAGCTCTTGTTCTTCTTTATTTCCTCATTTTCCATAGGAAGTGGAAAAGAATCTTCCTATGTAAGCCATGCTTGTCGTATGAGGCGACTAAAATGCCGGGAGCAATGGGCCTAGTAGCCCCTTCTCCTGTATACATTTACTAAAAAGAAAAGAAGAACAACTTTATAAAACTGGGTTGTCTGAATGTGCGGATGTAGTGCAGATGATAAGAAAGAGATGATTGCTGATGTTATGAATGAAAAGAAGTTGGATGTCCTGGCCCTAATCGAAACAAAGCTGAAGGGGGTAGGCGAGTTTCAGTGGGGAGAAATAAATGGGAATATGTCAGGAGTATCTGAGAGAGTTAGAGCTAAGGAAGGGGTAGCAATAATGTTGAAGGATCAATTATGGAAAGAGAAGAAGGAATATAAATGTGTAAATTCAAGGATTATGTGGATTAAAATAAGGGTCGGATGCGAAAAGTGGGTCATAATAAGCGTGTATGCACCTGGAGAAGAGAGGAGTGTAGAGGAGAGAGAGAGATTTTGGGAGATGTTAAGCGAATGTTTAGGAATTTTTGAAACAAGTGAGAGAGTAATTGTGTTAGGGGACTTAAATGCTAAAGTAGTTGAAACATGTAGAGAGGTGTGGTAGGTAAGTTTGGGGTGTCAGGTGTAAATGATAATGGGAGCCCTTTCATTGAACTTTTTATAGAAAGGGGTTTAGTTATAGGTAATAAAATTTTAAAAAAAGATGATAAATAAGTATATAAGATATGATGTAGGGCGTAATGACAGTAGTTTGTTGGACTACGTATTGGTAGATAAAAGACTGTTGAGTAGACTTCAGGATACACATGTTTATAGAGGGCCACAGATATATCAGATCACTTTTTAGTTGTAGCTAAAGTGGGAGTAAAAGGTAGATGAGATACAAAGAAAATAGAAGCAGTAAGTAAGAGAGAGGTGAAGGTTAATAAACTTAAAGAGGAGGTAGTTAGGTAAGATATAAACAACTATTGGAGGATAGATGGGCTAGTGAGAGTGTATGCAATGGGGTCGAAGATGTATGGGGTAGGTTTAAGAATGTAGTGTTAGAGTGTTCAGCAAAGTTTGTGGTTACAGGAAAGTGGGTGCGGAGGGAAGAAGAGCGATTGGTGGAATGATGATGTAAAGAGAGTAGTAAGGGAGAAAAAGTAGCATATGAGAGGTTTTACAAAGCAGAAGTGATACAAGGAGGGAAAAGTATATGGAGAAAAAGAGAGGTTAAGAGAGTGGTGAAGCAATGTAAAAGAGAGCAAATGAGAGAGTGGTGAGATGTTATCAACAAATTTTGTTGAAAATAAGAAAAGTTTGGAGTGAGATTAATAAGTTGAGGAAGCCTAGGGAACAAATGTATTTGACAGTTAAAAATAGGAGAGGAGAGTTAGAGGTATCGGGAAGATGGAAGAAATATTTTGAGGAGTTGTTAAATGTTGATTAAGATAGTTGCTGTGATTTCGTGTATAGGGCAAGGAGTGAATAGTCAGCTGATTGATAGGATAAAGATAGAAATGTTAAAAGCAGGAGGGATATAGTTTTGGAGTGGTTGGTGCTATTATTTAATAAATGTATGGAAGAGGGTAAGGACCTAGGATTGGCAGAGAGCGGTATAGTCCTTTGATAAACAAAGGACAAAAGAGAGTGCAAAATATAGGGGAATAAGTCTGTTGAGTATACCTTGTAAAGTGTATGGTAGAGTTATTATTGAAAGAATTAAGAGTAAGACGGAGAGCAGGATAGCAGATGAACAAGGGGCTTTAGGAAAGGTAGGGGTGTGTAGACCAAGTGTTTACAGTGAAACATATAGGTGAACAGTATTTAGATAAGGGTAAAGAGGTTTTTATGGCATTTATGGATGTGAAAAGGCATGATAGGGTGGATAGGGGGCAATGTGGCAGATGTTGCAGGTGTATGGAATAGGAGGTAGGTTACTGAAAGCAGTGAAGAGTTTTTATGAGGATAGTGAGGCTGAGGTTAGAGGTGTAGGAGGGAGGGGACTATTTCCAGTAAAAGTAGGTTTTAGACAAGGATGTGTGATGTCACCGTGGTTATTCAATATATTTACAGATGGGGTTGTAAGAGAAGTGAATGCGAGGGTCTGGGCAAGAGGTGTGGGGTTAAAAGATAAAGAATCAAATACAAAGTGGAGTTGTCACAGTTACTTTTGCTGATGACACTGTGCTTTGGGAGATTCTGAAGAGAAGTTGCAGAGGTTGGTAGATGAATTTGGTAGGGTATTTAAAAGAAGAAAATTGAAAGCGAATATAGGAAAGAGTAAGGTGATGAGGATAACAAAAAGAATAAGGGAACGAAAGATTGGATATCAGATTGGAGGGAGAGAGTATGGAGGAGGTGAATGTATTCAGATATTTAGGAGTGGACATGTCAGCAGATGGGTCTATGAAGGATGAGGTGAATCATAGAATTGATGAGGGGAAAAGGGTGAGTGGTGCACTTCGGAGTCTGTGGAGACAAAAAACTTTGTCCATGGAAGTAAAGAGGGAAATGTATGAGAGTATAGTTATACCAACACTTTTATATGGGTGTGAAGCATGGGTGATGAATGTTGCAACGAGGAGAAGGCTGGAGGCAGTGGAGTTGTCATGTCTGAGGTCAATGTGTGGTGTGAATATAATGCAAAGAATTCGGAGTTTGGAAATTAGGAGGAGGTGCAGAATTCCAAAACTATTATCCAGAGGGCTGAGGAGGGTTGTTGAGGTGGTTCGGACATGTAGAGAGAATGGAACGAAACAGAATGACTTCGAGAGTGTATAAATCTGTAGTGGAGGGAAGGTGGGGGTAGGGGTCGGACTAGGAAAGGTTGGAGGGAGGGGGTAAAGGAGGTTTTGTGTGCGAGGGGCTTGGATTTCCAGCAACATGCGTGAGCGTATTTGATAGAAGTGAATGGAGACAAATGGTTTTTAATACTTGACGTGCTGTTGGAGTGTGAGCAAAGTAACATTTATGAAGGGATTCAGGGAAACCGGCAGGCCGGACTTGAGTCCTGAAGATGGGAAGTACAGTGTCTGCACTCTGAAGTAGGGGTGTTAATGTTGCAGTTTTATAACTGTAGTGTAAAGCACCCCTCTGGCAAGACAGTGATGGAGTGAATGATGATGAAAGTTTTTCTTTTTCGGGCCACCCTGCCTTGGTGGGAATCGGCCGATGTGTTAATAAATAAATATATATATGAATATATATATATATATATATATATATATATATATATATATATATATATATATATATATATATAGGAAAGAAAACTCCAAATTGTGATGTATTTAGACAAAGAAAAAAATTTCAAATGTCAATATGAGTTGCCATTTTAAGTAAAGTCTTTCAAAGAACTCAAACTGTCCTAGCAAATAAAATCGAAAATTTTCTGTTCTGCATCAGAAGCTAAAAAAAAAGACGTAGAATAAACGAAACAGATTGGAAGGGAGGATGAGTGAAGTACTGAGTGGATGAAATAGAGTAAACTTGTCTTCAGCTGATCTGCAATTCCAATAAAGCTGGAGACTTCTGCTCGCGCCACTGTCTGCAAGTATTTTCTTCAAGAAAATCCCTTTTAAAAGTGCTTCTGTTTGCTGCAGAATTCCACGAATCGAAAACCATGGCAATGTCTGCCTAAAGTCGACCTTCTTGGCAATGTCTTTCTGAAGTCGACCGTCTTGGGTTTAGCAGCCTTCGCTCTTCTTTCAACGTCTCTTGGAATGTCTTTCCTGAAGCAAGCGAAGGGTTCCTGATACAAAGAATTGGATTAAACCTGATTACCTCCCATAACCCAGGAGCTGTATTAACCGGACGAGAAGATCATCTCAATAATAAACCTATTAATACTACTATTATTACTACTATTACTGTTAATACTACTACTAATAATAATAATAACAATAATATCAAACAATAGTAACTAGATGCATTTCTGTAGCTACGTGGATCCAGAAATGCATCCTGTATTGCACAACCCTAGTCCCTTGCGCCTCAGTGCATGCATCTGGAGCAGTGCAATGTGGCATAAGTTTGTATTTCAGTTAAATATTGGTGTTGAAGATTTGAAAAGAATCAGAAAAGGCATTCCCAAATTGGTTGGTTGACAGCGTCCTCAGCTCACACACTGAGGACGATGATCCGGCACTAGTGAAACGTTGGTCATGTTTCCTTACACCTGCTGCCCCTCTTCACCCAGCACTAAGTAGGCACCTGGATGATAGCTGACCGTTGTGGGTCGCATCCATGGGAACAAGACTAACCAAAGTTGCCAGAAATACTCAGCATTACCAATGATGTCATCTAGATCTGTAATAGTTATATTATGTGCTTGTTATTAGTAGTAGTAGGAGAGTAGTGGTAGTAGTAGTGTTAAAGACAACCTATGGAAACTATTATCCATTTTTTTCAATATAAATGGTAAATTAAGAAAACATATCACAGGTATAATCCAAACCTTTCAAATTAATCAAAGAGCCAAATATCCTAAAATACAAAAGCACATCAAGTTTACAAGCCACTCAGAAGCAACATTATCAAGTTATCAGCATGGAAATGTTAACCTACTTGATGTGATAATTCTGAAATGGACAAATCATATATCAGTACCTGACTAAAATCATATTTCATTCTGGGAAAAATAAACATAAGCAGTATATCGATCCTTTATTGATTAACGTTTCGCCTTAATGCAGGGTTTTATCGAGTCGTCAGACAGATCTACCTGAAAGAGGAACATGAGTTTATAGGACGAGCTCCACCGTGGGCGCGAAACGTTGTCAATAAAGGATCACATTATACTGCTTATGTTTATTTTTCCATTGTGTCGGTATTTTTATACCTATTTATTTCAATACTTGACAAACATATTCTAATACCAAGAATGAAATTATATTTCAATACTCCCAGGACGAAATCATATTTTAATACCCCTGAGAAAATCATACTAGAACCCTGACAATCATATTTCAACACCTGTACAAAATCATATTTCAATACCCTGACAAAATCATGCCAATACTCCCTAAGACAAAATCATATTTCACAACACCCTGGACAAAATCATATTTTATCATAACTTGGGACGGAAATAATAAATTCATCAACAGTATTCAATTTTATTGAGGGAAGTGTTGGTTTGTAACACTGGCGTATAACTGCTATTATTTATGCGGGAAGTGCCTTTTATGCAGGATTCATTTGCAAAGGGGGACTGATAATGTGAGCGCTTATAGAAGCCATGTGGACGTAGAATATAAGTTGAGGTCGCTTCATTCCATGAAATATCCGTCGTTCCACAAACTCTCAACAGAATATATTACTCATGTCTTTTGCATGCAATTTAAAATATTTTAAGAGTTTAAATGGAGGGGAAACTGGTCCCTTGTTCTTGATCAAAAATAACACAAACGGAGTATTTTTTGAGTCTGAAATTGCTGAAAACAGAATACAACATATTTTGCAGAAAACAAAGTTATATATATATATAATATATATATATATATATATATATATATATATTATTGTAAGACTGGCCGAACGAGTGGTATTGATCAATAACTACATCAGCGCCTGCCAAGCCTGGTCCGGCTCCTCACATTAGCGCTCAAGCTCTGGTCTGAATCCCTACACAGCGCTCAATCCTCTTGGTCTGCCCTCCACAGCGCTCAAGCTCTGGTCTGGCCCCTACACAGCGCTCAAGCCTGGTCTGTCCCCTACACAGCGTCAAGCCTCCTGGTCTGGCCCCCACAGCGCTCAAGTTCCTCTGTCTGGCTCCCACACAGCGCTCTGCTCTAGTCTGCTCCTCTACACAGCGCTCAAGCCTCTGGTCTGGCCCCCACAGCGCTCAAGCCTCTGTCTGTCCCCACACAGCGCTCAAGCCTCTGGTCTGGCCCCTACACAGCGCCCAAGCCCTGGTCTGCCCCCTACACAGCGCCCAAGCTCCTGGTCTGGCCTCCCTACACAGCGCTCAATCCCTCCTGGTCTGCCCCCACACAGCGGCTAAGCCTCCGATCTGCCCCCTACACAGCGCTCAAGCCTCTGGTCTGTCCCCACACAGCGCTCAAGTCCCCCTGGTCTGGCCCCTACACAGCGCCTCAAGGCCTCTTGGTCTGCCCCCTACACAGCGCGCCGCTCAAGCCCTGGTCTGGCCTCCTGCCACAGTGCCTGCCCTGGTCTGTCCCCACAGCGCTCGCCCTGGTCTGGCCCCCACACAGCGCCTGCTTCCTGGTCTGGCCTTATACACAGCGCTTTTCCCGCTTCTGGAGTTGCCCCCACACAGCGCTCAAGCCTCTCTGGTCTGCCCCCACAGCGCTCAAGCCCTGGTCTCCCCCCCCACACAGCCCAACCCTCTGGTCGGGCCCCCCACACAGCGCTCAAGCCCTTTTCTCCCCCCGGGCCCCCCTTTTGGTCGCCCCTACAGCGCTCAAGCTCTGGTCTGCCCCCAAAAAGGCTCAAGCCCTGGGGGGGCCCCCCTACACAGCCTCCCCCCCTTTTGGTCGGGCCCCCACACAGCGCTCAAGCCTCGGGTTTCTACACAGCGCTCAACCCCTCGGTCTGCCCCTCACACCCTCAAGCCTCTGGCCCCCCCCCCTTTCACGCCCTCCCCCGGGTCTCCCCCCCTAAAACCCTCGCCCTCGGGTCTGCCCCCCAAAAGGGCGCTCCCCCCCTCTGGTCGGGCCCCCCCGCGCTAACCTCTGGTCTGCCCCTCACAGCGCTCCCCCCTCTGGTCTCCCCCCTACCAGCCCTGTTTCCCCTTGGCTGCCCCCCCCCCTACACAGCGCCCCCCCCTTTTGGGGGGCCCCCCCAAAGCCTCAACCCCCCCTTTTGGGTCTGCCCCCCACGCTCAACCCCTCTGGCTGCCTACACAGGCTCAAGCCTCTGGTTCCCCCACACAGCCCCCCCTTTGGTCGGGCCCCTACACCCCCCCCCCCCCCCCCCCCGCCCCCCTGGTCTCCCCTACCACGTTTCAAGCCTCTGGTCTGCCCCCTACACAGCGCTCAAGCCTCTGGTCTGCCCCCACCCCTCGCCCTGGCCCGGCCCCTACACAGCGCTCAAGCCCTTCTTCCCCCACACAGCCCCTTCCTTTTCGGTTTTTTGTTGTAATCACCCACAACTAAGCTACATGAAAATTTTTAACTGTGATATATAACCTAAGATAAAAACTTGTTTAACTATTATTATTATTATTATACCAGGGGGAAAAACTCAACCTTGGATAAGGGGCAGTACTTTGGAGATGGGTTTTATCGGGTTTTTTTATCCCAGAAAGGGGGAGGATAATCCCAATCCTTTGGGTCAAGAGTCCCCCTGCATTAAAGGGGGCTTTTAAAAGTTGGGTTACTGGATGGAATTAAGCCCCCTATAACAAATTAGGGGATCTGTTTTTGAAACGTTTCCGCCCACACAGTGGTTTTCCCGGGGCACATACAGAGACAGGTGTGTAGTGAAATGAACCTGAAAAGTATTTGGGGGGTGGCCCCCCAGCCGGGGGAAAAAAATCACCATGAGCAACTCTCCCAACTGTGGGGCTGACCACCTAAACTTTTCAACAATAAAATCCCAACAATAAAGATCCCACCCCAAAAAAAATACCCCCCCAAAAAAGATCCCCCCAATAAAGATCCCCAAAAAAAGATCCCAACAATAAAATCCCCCCTGTGCACATGTGTTAATCATCAACTTAGTCAGTATTTTAGAACATTTTCAATATACTAAATGGCAGTCTGTTTCCCAACTGATAACTAACCCCACCTTTGAATATGTTTTGTGCAATAAAAATTTTAAAAAACCGAAATATTGCCGTCAGAAGGGTGTGGAAGGCGCCGCCAGTAGTGTGTGGACGGGCCCCCGAGTGGTGGCGGGGCCCCCCCTAGTGTTGGGGCGGCGCCGCCAGTAGTGGTGGGACGGCGCCCCAGTAGTGGGGCGGGGCCCCAGTAGTGTGGGGGGGCCCCCAGTAGTGGTGGTACGGCGCCGCCACTACACCCGTGTGTGGAAGGCGCCGCCAGTAAGGGGGGGTACGGGGCCGAAGTGTGTGGGACGGCGCCGCCCCCTCAAGTGTGTGTTAAGGGGCCGCCACCCCACTAGTGTGGTGGCCCGGGGCCCCCCATACACCGTGGGGTATGGACGGGCCCCATACCTAGTAGTGTTGGTACGGGCCACCACTACACTAGTATTTTGTGGAGGGGGCCCCCCCATAGTAGTGTGTGTGGAAAACCCCCCACTACACTAGTAGTGGGTTGGTGGCGCCGCCACTACACTAGTGTGTGTGG
>WNWK01021085.1:0-34651 GCA_009830355.1 Cherax destructor | reverse complement strand
TGTTTTGAGTGGCCCTTTGAAGAGGTTGATGTCTGTTTGAGTCTTGCGGTGTCTTCGATAAGGTCACTGTCTTTAAATCTTTTTGGTCATCCGCATGGGAAGACACGGAGTTTGGTTAACATCTTTTGTCTATGTCAGAAATGAGGATGAGGAATAGAATGGGAGTAAGTACTGTGCCTTTGGAAAAAGAGCCACCGTAGCTGCCTGGGACTTTATTTCCGTTTCTATTACTCTTTGTGTTCTATTAGTCAGGAAGTTATAGATCCACCCTACCAACTTTTCCTGTTATTCCTTTATCAAGTATTTTGTGTGATATTACCCCATGGTCACACTTGTCAAAAAATTTTTGCAAAGTCTGTGTTTATTACATCTGTATTTTGTTTATCCTCAACAGCATCCAGGACCTTATCATAGTGATCCAGTAGCGGGAAAAAGGCAAAAACGCCCTTTTTTAAAACCCATTTCCCCTTTTGGGTTGTTGTTGAGGGGTATCTAGGTGGTTGGCAATCTTGCTTCTTAGAACCCTCTCAAAGATTTTTATGATATGGGATTTAGTGCAAATGGTCTGTAGTTCTTTAAAATTTTTTTACGGGCCACCTTTGTAAAAGTGGGGCTGTCTGTTTTTTTTAGTAGTGTGGGATGACCCCTGTGTCCATGCTCCTCCCATAGAATGATGAAGGCACGCGACAGGGGCTTTTTTTGCAGTTCTTGATGAACATGGTTTGGGCAAAAGTTTCCCTTTCCCCACACGGCGGGGGCCCCGGTTCGATTCCCAGCCAGGAAAAGAAACATTGGGCGTGTTTCTTTACACCTGTTGTCTATGTTCCCATCAGTAAAATGATACCTGGGTGTTAGCCGACTGGGGGGAGCCCAACCAGGCCCTGACCTAATCTGCCCGGAAATGCCCAGCATAACAAGGGGCTTTCTATATAGTAGTATTCACTAATCCATCTAAGGGCCTGTATACCATGTACATGTACTTGTAGTAAATAAAGATATTATTATTATTATTATGGAGTTCCATGAGTCTGGGCCTGGGGCAGAGTGCATGGGCATGTCATTTATTGCCTTTTCAAAGTCTTGTGGAGTTAGGATAATATCCGAGATTTTTGAGATGACCAAATTTTGGGTTTCGTTCATAAAGAATTCATTTGGATTGTCGACCCTTAGTCTGGGCAGCGGCTCACTGAACACTGAATCGTATTGGGACTTTAATATCTCACTCATTTCTTTGCTGTCATCTCTGTATGTCCCATCCTGCCTAAGCAGGGGCCCAATAATGGATGTTGTTTTTCCTTAGATTTGGGATAAGAGAAGAAGTATTTTGTTTTGTTTTTCAATTTCCTTTATGGCTTTTAGTTCTTCCTGTGATTCTTGTCTCCTGTAAGATTCCTTCAGCTTAAGTTCGATATTTGCAATTTCATTGACCAGTGCCTCCCTCGTATTTCCGATATATTGGCCCCTCTAAGCAGCTCTGTGACTCTTAGCCTTCGTCTGTATAGGGAGCATCTTTCTCTTTCTAGTTTACATCTTCTCTTTCTTTTTCTTAATGGAATGTGCCTTGAGCAGATCTCAAGAACCACAGAGTTTATTTTTTCTAGGCAAAGGTTCGGATCTGTGTTGTTTAGGGTATCTTCCTAGCTTGTTTCATTTAGGACATGGTTGACTTGATCCCATTGTATGCTTTTGTTATTAAAATTGAATTTTGTGAAGACACCCTCATGACTGATCACGTTTTGCTTGTCAGGAGCCCTGTGCATACATGTCTGTACCTAACTTCAACTATGTATTAATATTGGTAGAATTACCGACAATATGTTAAGTAAAAGGACACAAATGCAACTAATGTGACATTTTATGATGGCAACGTTTCGCTCTCCAGGAGCTTTGTCAAGCCGTTACAAACAATACATGGACACAGAGGGTATATATAGGCTCAGAGTGAGGTGTAATACCAGTGGTGGTGGTAGTAGTAGAGACATAAGTTGTAGTAGTAGTAGTAATACAATAAGGTAGAATAATCAACTTGCACATGAGGAAAAGGTGAAAGCAATTACTTGGGTAGCACAAAAATATAGGTTAGACAAATATTTCTGTTGGAGGTTGGATTAGAGAAGACCTGTATCAGTGTTCCACCTCTGCGAAGTTCTTTGTGTAGTATTAGCAGGAGAGACTATGTGATGGCAGGGTTTACTGTTTTCAGGAGGATTCTTGCTAAGACTTCAGAGATGGTAAAGCTGCCTTTGTTTTGTTTAACTGTGTTAGAAACAGCGATAAGTGCTCTACATTGTAGAGCTACAGGTGGAGAGGGAAAACAGTACCGATAGAGACAAACCAGACTTTAAAAGAGGAAACTACATGGGCATGAGGAATTTCCTGCAGGACGTTCAGTGGGAAAGGGAAATGGAAGGACTGACAATAAATGAAATGATGGAATACGTAGGGGCAAAGTGCAAGGAGGCAGAGGAACGGTTTATACCCAGAGGCAAAGGATTAAATGGGAAGGACAGAAGGAGCCCCTGGTTTACCCAAAGGTGCAGGGAGGCAAAGACTCAGAGTATCAGAGAATGGAAATGGTACAGAAGGCAAAGAACCCAAGTAAACAAAGAGATTAGTAGAAGAGCTAGAAACGAGTATGCACAAGTACGGAGGGAGGCCCAGAAACAGTACGAAAATGACATAGCATCGAAAGTTAAGTCCGACCTGAAACTGATGTACAGTCACATCAGAAGGAAGACAACAGTCAAGGACCAGGTGATAAGGCTGAGGAGAGAAGATGGGGAACTCACAAGTAATGATCAAGAGGTATGTGAGGAGCTCAACTTGAGGTTTAAGGAAGTATTCACAATGGAGGAAGGAAGGCAGCTGGGTAGACAGGACGGGGTTCGTCACCAACAAGGGATGTACCAAGTGCTAGAGGGCATACACACAACTGAGGAGGAAGTGAAGCAGTTACTCAGTGACCTCGATACCTCAAAGGCGATGGGTCCGGACAATATCTCCCCGTGGGTTCTTCGGGAAGGAGCTGAGGTACTGAGTGTGCCACTTACCATAATATTCAACACATCCCTTGAAACTAGGCAGCTACCTGAGGTATGGAAGAAGGCCAACGTAGTCCCCATTTTTAAAAAAGGAGACAGAAAAGAGGCACTAAACTATAGACCGGTATCACTTACGTGTATAGTGTGCAAAGTCCTGGAGAAAATCGTCAGGAAAAGAATGGTGGAACACCTTGAGCTGAACAGGATAATAAACACCAGACAGCATGGATTCCGGGAAGGCAAATCCTGTGTAACAAACCTCCTAGAGTTCTATGATAAAGTAACAGAGGTAAGGCAGGAGAGAGAAGGGTGGGTTAATTGCATTTTACTGGACTTCAGGAAGGCCTTCGACACAGTTCCTCACATGAGATTAGTAAAGAAGTTGGAAGAACAAGCAGGTATAACAGGAAGGGCACTGGAATGGATCAGGGAATACCTCAAAGGGAGGCAACAACGGGTCATGGTGCGTGGTGAGGTATCACAGTGGGCGCCTGTGACGAGCGGTGTACCGCAGGGGTCAGTCCTAGGACCAGTGTTATTCCTGGTATATGTAAATGACATGACGGACGGGATAGACTCAGAAGTGTCTCTATTCGCGGATGATGTGAAAATAATAAGGAGAATCACATCAGAAGAGGACCAGGCAAGGCTGCAAACAGACCTGGAAAAGCTCAACATCTGGTCTAGCAATTGGCTTCTCGAATTCAATCCCTCCAAATGCAAAGTCATGAGGATCGGAGAAGGGCAAAGAAGACCGCTGACAGAGTACAAGTTAGGTGGACAAAGGCTACAAACCTCGGCAAAGGAGAAAGACCTTAGAGTGAGTATAACGCCAAGAAACGTCTCCGGGGGCACACATCAACCAGATAACTGCGGCAGCATATGGGCGACTGGCAAACCTAAGATTAGCGTTCTGTTACCTTAACAAGGAATCGTTCAAGACACTGTATACCGTGTACGTCAGGCCCATACTAGAATATGCAGCACCAGTCTGGAACCCACACCTGGTCAAGCACATAAAGAAACTAGAGAAAGTGCAAAGGTTTGCGACAAGGTTAGTTCCACAACTCAGGGGTCTGTCTTATGAAGAAAGGTTGAGGGAAATAGGACTAACAACACTGGAGGAAAGAAGGGTCAGAGGAGACATGATAACGACATACAAAATACTGCGGGGAATTGACAAGGTAGACAGTGACAGGATGTTCCAGAGAGGGAACACATAAACAAGGGGACACAACTGGAAGCTGAAGACTCAGATGAGTCAAAGGGATGTTAGGAAGCATTTCTTCAGCCACAGAGTAGTCAGGAAGTGGAATAGTCTAGAGAAAGATATAGTGGAGGCAGGAACCATACATAGTTTTAAGACAAGGTATGATAAAGCTCATGGAGCAGGGAGAGCAGAGACCCAGTAGCAGACAGCGACCACAATTAGGTGAGTACAATTAGGTGAGTACACACACACACAACTAACAACACACACACTTTCCCCCTGCTCCCTCCCCCCACCTCTCCCTCACTCCCTTCCCTGAACCCCCCTCTCTCACCCTCCTTCTCCCCCCTCCCTCTCCCATTCTCTCTCCACCTCTTCTTCTCCCTCCTCCACTCTCTCCTCATATTCCCCCTCTTTCTTCCTCCCCACCTCTCTTCCATTTCCCCACTGTCTCCAATTTCTCCTCTCCCTCCCTCCACTCCCACACAAACACTCAGGCAATCACACCACAAAATGGGGTGCCAGAGAGCAGGATGGAAAACTAGGGGACTGGAGGATGAGTCTGTGAAGGAAGATTGGGCAGAAGAGCTCATGAAAAGGGAACATGAGTGGGAAAGGAAGCTAGCGGAGCTTAGCATGAAAATGGAGGAGAGGATAGCTGCAGAAAGCAAGAAAATGGAGGAGAGGATAGCTGCAAAAATCAGGAAGTGGGAGAAGCAAGTCACAACAGCAGAGGCTAAGATACAGAGATTAGAAGAGGAACTGAAAAATTTGAAACAGCCAGAAAAAATGAAGAACTAAAAAGCAATGTGTACATGGTATCAGAAACTGTTACCTCAGTCACAAATAAGAGGACTCTAGAGAATGGAGTGAAACTGTATGCAGAGGCCCTGTCAGACCATCGTGGAGCCCGAGAAAAAGAGAGGATCACATCAGGTACAATCGAGGGGAGTGTAAAAAAAAAATGGGAAAGCTAAGCTATACGTAGAAGCCCTAACAGACCACAGCAATGCACAGGGAAAGTTAAGGGAAAGCGACAGGCCACTGGACCAAGGGATACCAGACAGTGAAGAGATTGAAGAAAGGAAAGCTGCAATGGAGGCAACTAAATCGAATCAGGGGTTACATAGGGATAGGCAGTGGGAGAATGAAGAGAGAGATCAGTCTTTATTTATGGGCTCCGGAAGCTGAAGGGAAACTTATGAAGCAAGAAGACAAGGGGAGAAAAAGTGATTGAAAGCATCATGAAAGCAATAGGAGAAGATGACATGACCCAGCTGGCAAATTTTCTGAGAATAGGGGGGTTTGCAAGAGGAAGAATCCGGCCAGTCAAAGTGATTTTCAAGGCAGAATTGACTCGAAACAGGATTCTGCAGGAGAAAGCAAGACTAAGGGATATGTCAGATTACCGGAATGTATATCTCGACTGCGACAGAACATGAGAAGAAAGACAGAAACTGAAAGAGAGAGTACAGAGACAAAAGGAGGAAAGAGAGATGGACAGGAGAACTCAGACTCAGAAGGAAGCTCACATACCTTCAGATGTCCCCCAACCTGGACAACCCCAATGCAACCAAACAATCTAAACCAAAACACACATGCCATACCCAATGCTTCCACCCACCTCATTACAAACTCCACCTTCACACTAACCACCCATAGTTCCTCATCAGGTCTCCCACTTTCCCAACCCCAACGTACCCCACTGACTACGGTTTTAGAAAAGAAGTTGAAGGTTTGGTATACAAATGCAGATGGTATACAAATAAATGTGAGGAGTGGCATGAAAGAATAAAGGAGACATCCCAGACATAATAGCACTCACAGAACGAAACTCAGCAGGATGAAAACAATGCAATCTTTCCACCCGGATATCAAATCCTCAGGAAAGATAGAGGAGCAGAGGGGAGGAGATTGCACTGCTCATTAAGAACCGGTGGGATTTGAGGAAATGGAAGGAATGGATGGAATGGGCGAAAGGGACTACATAGTAGGAACAATCCAGTCTCGGAGCCATACGGCAGTAATTGCAGTGATGTTCAACCCACCACAGAACTGCAGAAGGCCAAGAGAAGAATACAAAGAGAGCAACAGAGCAAAGGTAGACACACTAGCCAAGGTGGCCAGAAGAGCTCACATGGGTAGAGCAACGTTATGGGTGATTTCAATCACAAGGAACCCCATGGGGGTCCCGAAATATGTAGACCCAAGATGATGGATGTGGTACTGAGAAACCGTATGCATCAACATATTGGAGACACTACCAGAGAGAGAGAGAGAGAGAGAGAGAGAGAGAGAGAGAGAGAGAGAGAGAGAAGTGAGGATAATCCAGTATTCACCTTGAGTAGTTCGGACATCGAGTATATCACGTACGAAAGACCTCTTGCAGCTAGTGATCACGTGGTTATGTGCTTTGAATACATAGTTGAGCTACAAGTGGAAAGGGTAGCATGAATGGGATGGGAGATGCCAAACTTCAAAAGTGGGGACTACACAGGCTTGAGGAACTTACTAAAAGACATTCAGTGGGAAAGAGATTTGGCAGGAAAACCAGTAATAGAAATGATGGACTAAGTGAACACAAAATACAAGGAGGCTGAGGAGAGGTTTGTTTCCAAGGGAAACAGAAATAATGGGAAGACCAGAACGAGTCCTTGGTTAGCCCAAAAGTGTAGGAAGGCAAAAACTAAGTGCACTTGAGAATGGAAAAAGTACAGAAGACAAAGAACCCAGGAAAATAAAGAGATTTAGCCGAATAGCCAGAAACGAATATGCACAAATAAGAAGAGAGGCTCAGCGACAATACGAAAATCACATAGCATCAAAAGTCAAGTCTGAGCAGAAGCTGTTGTATAGCCACATCAGGAGAAAAATAACAGTCAAGGACCAGATACTTAATCAGGCTGAGGAAGGAAGGTGGGGAGTTTATAAGAAACGACCAAGAACTATGTGAGGAGCTCAACATGAGATTTTAAGAAGTATTTACAGTGGAGACAGGAGGGACTCCAGGAAGTCAGAATTGGGAGGTACACCAACAATAGATACACCAACAAGTGCTGGATGAAATACACACAACCAAGGAGGTGAAAAAGCTGCTATGTGAACTTGATACCTCAAAGACGGTGGGACCTGACAACATTTCTCCGTGGGTCCTTAGAGAGGGAGCAGAGATGTTGAGTGTGCCACTAACAAAAATCTTCAACACATCCATTGAAACTGGGCAACTACCTGAGGTGTGGAAAAAGGCAAATGTAGTCCCAATTTTTAAGAAAGGAGACACACACAAGGCATTAAACTATAAACCTTTGTCAATGACATGTATAGTACGTAAAGTCATGGAGGAGATTGTCAGGACTAGAGTGGTGGAGCACCTTGAAAGTCAATCTTATAAACGACAACGAACACGGTTTGAGACAAGGAAAATCCTGTGTCACAAACCTACTGGAGTTTTATGACAAGGTAACGGAAGTAAGACACGAGAGAGAGGGATGAGTAGATTGCATTTTCTTTGACTGCAAGAAGGCCTTTGACTCAGTTCCTCACAAGAGGTTAATGCAAAAGCTAGAGGATCAGGCACGCATAACAAGAAAGGCACTGCAATGGATCAGAGAATATCTGATAGAGGGGCAACAACAAGTAATGGTACGTGACGAGGAGTCTGAGTGGACGCCTGTGACGAGCGGGTTACTACAGGGTCAGTCCTAAAACCTGTGCTGTTTTTGGTATATATGAATGACATAACGGAAGGGATAGACTCATAAGTGTCCCTGCAGATGATGTCAAGTTAATGAGGAGAATTAAATCGGTCGAGGATCTGGCAGGACTACAAGAAGACCTGGATAGGATACATCCCTGGTCCAGTAACTGGCTTCTTGAATTTAATCCCGCTAAATGCAAAGTCATGAAGATCGGAAAAGGTCAAAGAAGACTGCAGACAGAGTATAGTCTAGGTGGCCAAAGACTTCAAACCTCACTCACGAAAAAAAATCTTAGGGTGAGTATAATACCAAGCACGTCTCCTGAGGTGCACATCAACCAGATAACTGTTGCAGCATATGGACCCATGGCAACCCTAAGAATAGCGTTCTAATACCTCAGTAAGGAATTGTTCAAGACTCTGTACACCGTGTACGTCAGGCCCATACTGGAGTACGCAGAACTAGTTTGGAACCCACACCTGGTCAAGCACGTCAAGAAATTAGAGAAAGTGCAAAGGTTTGTAACAAGACTAGTCCCAGAGCTAAGGGGATTGTCCGACGAAGAAAGGTTAAGGGAAATCGACCTGACGACACTAGAGGACAGGAGGGTTAGGGGAGACATAACGACATAAAATACTGCGAGGAATTGAAAAGGTGAACAAAGACAGGATGTTCCAGAGATGAGACACAGAAACAAGGGGTCACAATTAGAAGTTGAAGACTCCGATGAGTCAAAGAGATTTTAGGAAGTATTTCTTCAGTCAGAGAGTTGTCAGGAAGTGTAATAGCCTAGAACAGTGGTTCTTAACCTTGTTGGAGGTACTGAACTCTCCAAGTTTCCTCCATGCATTCACCAAATCCTTCGTAATTGGAAAAAGGAAATACGATTTCTTCAAAATATGATTTCAATCAAAACTGCAAATCAATGTGACTTTTGCTCTTGCCTTTCAGAGACAAGTTCAGAAATGCGCGGCTTCACCTTGGCAAGTGCCACTCTCACCTTGGCAAGTGCCACTCTCATATCATTTTCGCAACAAACTCTGTTCCTTTTCTTCGTTTTGATGTCTACCATCCTGGGAAAGAATTGCTCACAAAGATACGTTGTAACAAACGGCGTGAGTATCTCAAGGGCTTGTTTAGTAATAAGAGGCTACGATACGATTTGGTGACACCTAAATGTTGAGAGCTTTGTTGTTCTGAAGATTTGCTGTTGAACCTGACTCTGCTGAAGTTCAATGATGTCGTCGAGGTATTCATCATTGACATCTGGTGTCACAACACTGAACATGAACGGCTGTCTCACCCATGCTGGATATGTCTTCTGGTGGGGAAATATCCGTCCAGAGACTTTGCCAGCTCAGCTAAGTGCATGGTAATTGCTTGCTTCAGTTCCCCGGGTACAGAAATGTCTCCAATTCCAGACACGTCTTCGATCTTACTTACACAGTCGTCCATCAGGGGAATGTTTGCGAAGTTATCATTCTCTGTTCGTCGTTTTCATAATGGTAGATATTTTTGAAAAGCCTTAAAGTTTTCTTCCGCTTCAATGAAGTTGACTCCACCTCCCTGCATCTGTCGACTGAGATGATTGAGAACATCGAAGATATCAGCCATGTAAGCCAAAATGAGAATGAACTTAGAATTTTCGAAGCAGTCTGCATGACAATGTTGGTGCTCTCGCAAAAACAGGGCTAATTCCACACGCAAGGTCAATAAACGATTCAGCACCTTTCCCCGGGATGACCACCGAACGTTAGACTGGTACAGAAGTACCTCGAATTCAGAGCCCATTTCATTACACAGTTCTTTGAAGATGTGGAGTTCCATAACACTATTTTGCACGTAGTTCACACATTCCACTACAGTTTTCAGTACTTCTGCATAAGATGGACTTATCATAACTGTAAATAATTCCCTAGACCTTGTAAGGCATAAGTGAGTTATCCTAAACATGATTATTTAATGAGAAGGAAATTAAACCAATGTGAAAAAGAAAATTTACGTAATTCCTACTCAAAACAACCGCCCTCCCCCAACACTAACACCCACAAGGGTCGGCTTACAAAACAAAGAGGAAACAGTGAGAATGACAAGTAATAAAGTTTGTGGTGTATGTAGGAGAAATTTGGGAAAAAATATAGGGTAAATAATTGTGAAATAGGTGGAACAAAACTTCATATTTCATGAACAAAGTTTAATGTACCTAAAGAGTTTGCCAGAAATGTATGTAAAGAATGGGAAAAATAAATAACAAAAAAGGCACAATACCGTGACTGGAACAATACACACACAACCCTCACATAGAATCCTCCCTTATACACAACTTTCCCTGTATGAATCTTAGCCCTGGCTTCGTCTCTGTTGATGCTTTCCTCTCCCATTACATTGTTAAATGCTCCAAACTTCAGAACACCCGTGACTTAACCTGATTCCTTTCCCTTCTATCTCTTCCCTTTCTTTCTCCTCTATTTCTTTGTTTTTGTCCTTCTATATTTTAAACATTTTTTTCCCCTCTGTATCCTTACCCTATGCGGGCCGCCAGCTGTATTGCAGTGCTCCTCTCTCTCTCTCACAATATGACTGACTCCACTACTACTACTTCCACTATTACTCCACCACTCTTGTGTCTGCTGCCTATAAATACCCCTTCTACCTGTTCTGTGTGTCAGTGTGACTTTGTAAATGGTCCAAGTCGGACCGAAACGTCGTCGTAAGCTCCTCTCTTCTATGTGCGGGTTGTGTGTGTATGGAAAAAATAGGTAGGGAACAAGGGGAGTCGGAAAATAAAGGTAAGAACTAAGGATATGAAATAAGGACAGGAAAGAGGGGGATGGAAAAAAAAGAACAAATCAGTGAGGAAAATGAAAGGGAGGAAGAAACGTTTATAATAAAAAAAAATACAGAACAACCGACACGGAGCAACCCGGAGAAAAAAGCTTAGGGAAAGAAAACAAAAGAATCCAGATCACTTGACAGAAAGAGAATGAGTCTAACTCAGTAAATATAGACAGTTAAAACATTTATGCTAGGATGTGTGTCAGGGAAACGCCTTCCACCTGAACAAAATATAATGGAAAAAGTAATAAAAACAAATAATGACTCTTGGGTAGGAAATAAACAAAGAATTTTAAGTTTTTAATAAAATATATAAAAAAATAGGCCGTTGTGGTTGTGGCAGGATGGAGAGTAGGAAAATATAAGGCCCAGGATGAGTCTTTGGTGTAGACGAGATGTTGGAAGGTTATCCTGGGCAGTTGTTAAGAATTCTTGTATGCCACTTGGTCGAGGTACGTAAGACTTAGAAGCGGAAGAGTAGACAAAACCAAGTCAGAGAGACGTACATCTAGCTCCTTCAAAACTGGCGTCTGTACCAGCTGACCAGGCCAGCAGCAGAGCTGATAAAGATAAATAAATAATGGTTACCACAAGTAAGCAAACATAACATGTAAGAAAAAAAAAGGATAGCATGTTCACTTTAAGATGGAAGAAATTACTGGTAACCCTAAATCAACCACAAACAAAATATACACCAGATATAGCACCTTACCTGATCAGGAGAAGTGTGGAGGTGTAGTGGCACTCCATAGTTTCGCTGTTTACCAGGTAAGGTGACTACCACCTGAAAAGGTGGGGGGGGGGGGGTGGGTTCTGCCTCGGCCCGCTAGAGGGAAGCACCGGCTGAACCCGTGAATGATCGCCGGCTGACTAACAACCTTAACCCATAATTATGCTCCACTTTTCCCTCACAATGTGCCAATATGAGATGAAATGTTGATATCATCATTCCAGAAAATGTGAAAACGTGATAAGGAAGGCTAAGTATTTTTTGAAAAGGAATCTAGGTTCTTTCATCCAGTGATGTGTAAAGCCTCAATACAGCTCAGACAATGTTATTATCTAAGGTGTCCAGACCACCACATGAAAGGAACGCTGCGCTACAACAGAAAAAACAAAATTTTCTCTGCTTTCTCTGAATGAGCAACATTCTTTATTCAGACAACATGAGAAAGGAGAAAAGAAGACAAACAGGGAAACAGTGCACATGTGTCAGATGTGCACAACAGTGGGACAAACCAAGTCAGTTAAACACTCAACAACAAGGTCGAATTTACAACAGACAAATGCAAAGTCAATACTGGAGAAAACAGTCGTATGTACGTCAGGGGTCACATGAGGTAGTACATCACCAGTGGTACTAGCAAAATACACCAAACCAAAACATCCCAAATGGTAAATCATGCTTCCTTATAACAGACAGTCAGAATATGAAATCAAATAAAAATGACAAGGTAAATTATATTACATAAATAACCAATAACTATTCTTACTAACACACGAATGTTTGATTGATTTATTAATTCATCAGAAGCTGCGAGGATCTCGAAGGAGATGTCCTTGAGAATCTGAGGTTGGTAACCACGACGTATTTACCTGTGGAGAAGATGTTCATCTAATTTAGCTGTTCTGTGGCCATGATCAAGGTCTTGCTACAGTCCCTGTATCTTCCACTACAAAATTTATGAACTACAGTGAGCTGAGGCCATCATGCCCCTCAAGGTTATCTCTGGGACCTGTGTTGGGTGGTAAGGTACAGTGGCAAATAAACTCAGGGACTCAGTTTTGTCCATCATGCATATATTAAAAAAAATCTTCACAATATTTCTGAATATCTCTTTGTGTTCTACTGAGTCCATAAGGTCAGATATGACCTCGATAAAACACGTGATTGTCGATATTATATGATAGCTCAGAGGTAATATGGCATGGCTTGCTTTGTTCCTTTGGGGTTCATTGGTCTTCATCGGTGTCTGATGTAGTGTTAGAGTAGACGTGATGGAGGAGGTCTGTTCCTGCAGTATTGGAAAGGAGTTTGGAAAGTGTCCGGAGCCTGCTGAACAAGGGCCCTAACGTTTTCTTGGTTTCCTAAGTCGCTGTGGTAGGAGAAGTGTCCTTGGGTTCCTTGATATTGTAGTCTCCTGTGGACAAGGCTGATGCTCAGTAATGGGGGTCAAAAACCCCTCAAGTGATAAACATCTACAGATTACCACAGTCAAACATCCACCACTTTAGTGAAAAACTAGGAAACCTGATAATCGATTCACCCCTTAACAAAGATCATTTGCTGCTCACAGGAGATTTCAAAATAAATCAGAGCCTGATCAACCAGGCTGTTACTGCTGGCCGCACGCAGTCCAACGTACGAACCACAGCCTGGCTGGTCAGGTACCGACTTTAGGTGCCTGTCTAGTGCTCGCTTGAAGACAGCCAGGGGCTGGAGGCTGGGCAACTAGGGTTTTCCATGCTGCCCTGACCCGGCGGAGCCTCGCCGGACAGTGTAGATTGATGATACTTCTTACCAGAGTTTGGAGATCGTAGAACACTAGCTAAATATTACAGACCAGTGGCCCTAACTACTCATATCATAAAAATCTTCAAATGAGACGTTAAGTTACAAACTTCATGAAACATCACAATCTACATAACCCAAACCAACACCGTTCTCGAAGTGGACGATCATGTCAGTCACAGCTGCTGAATAACTGTGATACCATTACAGAGGCATTGGAATAAAACCAAAACACAGATGTGATATTCACAGATTTTGCCCAGGCGTTTGATAAATATTTTCACTGGGTGGATGCCTACCAATGAGGGTCATAGGCGTAAACACATGGATTTTCAGATTCCTGACACAGAAAAAACAAAGAGTAGTAGTAAACAGAACAAAATCCAGTATCAGCAATCTAAAAAGCTCAGTTCCCCGAGGCACTGTCCTGGCGCCTCTGCTGTTACTTAATCCCATAGCGGACATAGATAAAAACACCCATTACAGTTTTGTATCATCATTTGCAAATGTTATTAAAATAAGCATGAAACTCACTTCCTTAGAAGACACTGAAAAACTGTAGGAATATATAAGCAGGATTTTCCAGTTGCCACTAGAGAACAACATGACGTTCAACGGTGATAAGTTTCAGCGGCTCAGGTATGAAAAGAATGAAGAACTCAAAAGGGTCACTGTATATAAAACTCAAGAAGATCGTCATATTGGATGAAAGGAACATGTGAAAGCCATGGGAATAACTATGTCAGGTGACCATTCTTTCAAATCGCCACAAAAGACCAAGGTCACGACAGTTAGGAAACTGACGGTGGATAATGAGAACTTTCAAAACAAGGGAAATACTGCCTATAGAGAAACTTTTCAAATCACTTGTGCTCTCTCTTTGGGAATATTTCTTAGTGTTGACGGCCACGTGCAGAGCAGGAGAAATATTGTAGGTGCAACAGATACAGAGATCGTTTTCGGCCAGCGTAGACACAATAAAATATTTAAATTACTGGAAATGCTTTAAAGTCTTAAATATGTACTCACTGGAGTGGAGGAAAGCTACATAATAATTTATACCTGGAAGAATGGGGTCCACCTCTGGTGAAAATTGTGGGACCCATAGCCTCGGAGAAGTGGCTAAAAAGGCTTCAAGGAAGAATATTTGGATTTCTTCCTGAAGCCATTTGAATATTCCACTTCCCCTACCACCCCATCATTTTATTATTTTTTACCAATAGGTATATTTTATTAAATAATATGGTACAAAAGATATAAGAGATACATTGCTGATATAAAGATGAAATATACAGTACACGAGGTGTGAGAGATACATGTCTAGTACATATTGTTAAGTGTTTGTCACTGATTATAATACGAAAATCTCATCCAGCTCCTCAGAGCTGGGGCGCATGCCCAAGATACAGCATGCATTACCCCTCTGAACAGCAGCGGCCTTGAGATCCCTAGTTACCCTGATGAGTCTTTTGCCCAGCTCCTTGAGGAACTTAGATGCACTCTTTCCCCATGAGCCAAGGGTCTCCGAGCCTATGGGAACAAACATAATGATGGGCAAGTTCTCCATATTTTCTCGACTTTTGGGACTCCCTGAAGGTGGCAGCTGCCCCTCCTTCCTCCCTGGTGTATTGGAGATAATATCAGCCAAGGTAGATGCACATGTGTAGTCCCACACCACCTGCTTGCCGTCTGTCCAGGCTTGAAGGGTGATACCATATGGACGCTTTTGGCTGCCATCAGATCTGCATAGTTGGGGTGGCTCCCTTACTGCTGGGCATCCGGCTGTTGTGAGGCTCCTCTTGATAATGTTATTAATCTCCTCATGTCTTGCAATCTTTCCCTCGGATTTACTTCACACAAGATCATGGTACCCGAATCGTTCTGCTGCTTCACTGCCACAAATACACCTGTGTTCGGCGAGAATAGGGGCGGCAAGTCCAAGGGCAACACCAATGCGGATGGTGTGTGGGTCGAGGCGTGTGCGACTCTTTGTAGTTGTTGGGGGAAGCAGGTCTGGTTTAAGAGCCCGTTAGATTATCCCAGATCCTGGCTCCGTCAACGAACTTTTGGTCCTGGACTCCAGTCTTGTTCCTAAGATGTTCAGGGAGAATCGCTGCTACAAGCCCTCTGGATGCAACGCACGAGGACAGAAAAGCAGGTAGCGCAATCTGTGATGACTTGCGGACACCAATGCCTCCTAGTCTGACTGGGAGTGTAGCTTGGTCCCACTGCCCATCCTCTAGAGTAAGGTTAAGTACTTTCATAAAAATCTGCCTCAGGATACTGTCATATTCGTGCAGTATAGGGTTATCATATGAAGGAGCACATCTTAGGAAATATGTCAACCTGGGCAGACTCAAACACTTTGTGAGAAGGTACAAGGCATCATGGGTGTCAAGACTGCCTATTCGTTGTTCCATTCTCCTTACTTCTTCCAGTTTTTTTCCTGAGAATTGTGTCAATGGAATCGCTTCCCAGAGGTGCTCCAAGCAAGACACTATTTGTAGGGGCAATGACTGATGCTCCTGGTAGTTTTGATATCACTGCATCTATCACTTGTTGATTGACTGAGATGATTTCACAATTGGATGGATTCAGGATGAGACCCATTTTCTGTCCCCGTGTCATCACCTGTGTAAGATCATCTAGAAGGGACTCCTTTGTACCTGCTAGTGTGCCATCATCCAGGAATCAGATGTTTAGCTCACTGGTCAGTCTGACTCTGATTTCCCTAACTGCTATACAGAAGAGAAATGGTGCGAGAGGATCCCCTTGCTGGACACCCTCTGGAAGGTATATATTATCAGGTATCTCATGATACATGATAATATATACGTGGAAGTTGTATATTTTCATGCACACTACCATACCAACATACTGTAGTGAGAAATATGGGAGGATGTGCAAAATAACCCAGGTGAAATGCATAGGGTGCAGTGGGCACGATAAGGGAACACTGTATCAACATTCGTGGTCCCAGACTGTTCAACATTTTACCAGAAGATATCAGAAACACTGCTGGAACAAGTGTAAAAGTCTTCAAGAGGAAACTGGACAAATTTCTTCACCAGGTGCCAGATCAATGAGGCTGTGATGGATATGTGGGTTAGCGGGCCACCAGCAGCAACAGCCTGGTTGATCATGCAAGCACCAGACGAGCCTGACTCAAGGCCGGACTCTGTGAGTAGAAAAATTCTCGGAACTCATGAAAGGTATATCAAAAAGTATGTAAATAACACACTGAGGATATCTAACCAAGAATTTATTGAAGATCATAGATTGGAGTTTACCTGGAGAGAGTTCCAGAGGTCAACGCCCCCGCGGCTCGGTCTGTGACCAGGCCTCATATTGGATCAGAGCCTGATCAACCAGGCTGTTACTGCTGGCCGCACGCAGTCCAACGTACGAACCACAGCCTGGCTGGTCAGGTACCGACTTTAGGTGCCTGTCCAGTGCCTCCTTGAAGACAGCCAGGGATTTGTTGGTAATCCCCCTGATGTATGCTGGGAAGCAGTTGAACAGTCTTGGGCCACTGACACTTATTGTGTTGTCTCTCAACGTGCTAGTGGTACCCCTGCTTTTCACTGGGAGGATGTTACATCGCCTGCCGAGTCTTTTGCTTTCGTAGGGAGTGATTCTCGTGTGCAAGTTTGATACTAATCCTTCGAGAATTTTCCACGTGTATATAATAATGTATCTCTCCCGCCTGCGTTCTAGGGAGTACAGGTTTAGGAACTTCAAGCGTTCCCAGTAATTGAGGTGGTTTATCGCAGTTATGCGTGCCGTGAAGGTTCTACCTGGAGTCTACCTGGAGAGAATTCCAGGGGTCAACGCCCCCGCGGCCCGGTCCGTGACCAGGCCTCTTGTTGGACCAGAGCCTGATCAACCAGGCTGTTACTGCTGGCCGCACGCAGTCCAACGTACGAACCACAGCCCGGCTGATCAGGTACCGACTTGAGGTGCCTGTCCAGTGCCTGCTTGAAGACAGCCAGGGGCTTGTTGGTACTCCCCCTGATGTATGCTGGGAGGCAGTTGAACAATCTTGGGCCCCTCACACTTATTGTGTTGTCCCTCAACGTGCTAGTGGCACCCCTGCTCTTCATTGGGGAATGTTACATCGCCTGCCGAGTCTTTTGCTTTCGTAGGGAGTGATTTTTGTGTGCAAGTTTGGTACTAAGCCCTCGAGAATTTTCCATGTGTATATAATAATGTATCTCTCCCGCCTGCGTTCTAGAGAGTACAGGTTTAGGAATTTCAAGCGTTCCCAGTAGTTGAGGTGGTTTATCGCACTTATGCGTGCCGTGAAGGTTCTCTGCACATTTTCAAGGTCAGCAATTTCACCCGCCTTGAAAGGTGCAGTTAGTGTGCAGCAATATTCCAGCCTAGATAGAACAAGCGATCTGTAAGTGTCAACATGGGCTTGGCATCCCTGGTTTTGAAGGTTCTCATTATCCATCCTGTCATTTTTCGAGCAGATGCAATTGCTACATTGTTATGGTCCTTGAAGGTGAGATCCTCTGACATGAACACTCCCAGGTCTTTGACATTAGTTTTTCGCTCTATTGTGTGGTTGGAATTAGTTTTGTACTCCGATGAGATTTTAATTTCTTCACGTTTTCCGTATCTGAGTAATTGAAATTTCTCATCATTGAACTTCATATTGTTTTCTGCAGCCCATTTAAAGATTTGGTTTATGTCTGCTTGGAGTCTTGCAGTGTCTTCAACGGTGGACACTGTCATACAGATTCAGGTGTCATCTGCAAAGGAAGACACAGCACTGTGGCTTATATCCCTGTCAATGTCTGATATGAGGATGAGGAATAGGATGGGAGCAAGTACTGTGCCTTGTGGAACAGAGCTTTTCACAGTAGCTGCCTCAGACTTTACTCTGTTGACTACTACTCTTTGTGTTCTATGTGTTAGGAAATTATAAATCCATCTACCAACTTTTCCTGTTATTCCTTTATCACGCATTTTGTGTGCTATTACACCATGGTCACACTTGTCAAAGGCTTTTGCAAAATCTGTGTATATAACATCTGCATTCTGTTTATCTTCTAGAGCATCCAGGACCTTGTCGTAGTGGTCCAGTAGTTGGGACAGACCAGAGCGGCCTGCTCTAAACCCATGCTGTCCTGGGTTGTGCAATTGATGGGTATCAAGATGGGTGGCGATCTTGCTTCTTAGAACCCTTTCAAAGATTTTTATGATATGGGACGTTAGCGCAATTGGTCTGTAGTTCTTTGCTATTGCTTTACTGCCCCCTTTGTGGAGCGGGGCTATGTCTGTTGTTTTTAGTAGCTGCGGGACGATCCCAGTGTCCATGCTCCCTCTCCATAGGATGTTAAAAGCATGTGATAGGGGCTTCTTGCAGTTCTTGATGAACACGGAGTTCCATGAGTCTGGGCCTGGAGCGGAGTGCATGTTCTCTGCACATTTTCTAGTTCAGCAATTTCACCTGCCTTGAAAGGTGCAGTTTTTTTTTTTTTTTTTATATTTTATTGAAACACAAGTATAACATATACAAAACTCTTAAATACAAGAGAAAATACACAATAAAGCGATAACGTAAGGCAAAACCATCATCCCAAATACTGTGTACAAGACATACATTTTACAGTCAATATCAATACAACAACTCAACACAACCACACACTAACTAAAGAGCAGATATACAATGCGCTCTACACAAACCTACACCACTGAGAGCACACCATTTCACACTATATACATTATGAGAACCCCATAGGGTCTCGAGACCAGCTCGGCCATATCACAAAAGTTACAAGTGATACATCAATACTAAACCACACATCAAAACCCCAACAGGACAATGTAAATGCCCTTCCACACTACTACGTGCATACAAACACATACAACAATACATTGATACCCCCCCCCCCCTAAGCTAACCAACCTCGATCCCTCACGCACAATCACACGAGCTCCAACAACCGCAGTCAATGCCTCACAATACCCCCCCCCCACGGGAGACCAGCCCGTCGGATACCCCTGACACTCACAAGGACCACAAGACCCCCATGGTGAAATCCCTGTAACCCACAAGAAAATCCCTCACCCACCTTCCCCCATAGAGGTTCCTATTTCGGCACTTCGTTCTATAAAACCCTGCCGCCAGTGCCATCCGTCGTTCACTAACCCCTTTATCCCTCATAGCCCATGAAATGAAAACAAAATCTGCCATTACATACGCCACTGCCCTCTGAACCTCCACCCCCACTCCTCCCACATCCAAACTAAGTGCCCTCAACACAGACAATCCACCCCCCCCCCACTAAGCAAATCACACGCCCCAACCATTCCCTCACGACACCCAAACGCTCACAAAAATATACACTATGAAACGCAGTGTCATCCTCCCCACAAGCTTGACAATCCCATCTACCCTAAGACCTCTGTTACGTAAAACCACCCCCGACGGTAAAATCCATGAAGAAACCGGAAAAATACCTCCGCACACATGGACGAAGCCGCAATCTCCTTAACCTCCCCAAATATCCTTCCAAGCATACAGAGGGTACACCCTTCCACCCTGCCACCTCCCGAGACCGCACCGCCTTCTCAAGAGTCCTGACCCTCATATGTGAAGGATCTCTAACAATAAGTAGGACCCGTAACATGTCCTCACATTCCCTTAAATCCCTCCCTCCCCACCACCTCCTTATATCCTCATGCAGAAGCCCTATCCCTCCCCATCCCCAACCACCCTCAGGTAACCCGCTTCACATAAACACTCTTCAATCTGCATTCCAATGGAATCAACCCTAGCCCTCCCTGGCGTAACGGGAGCGTAACCACCCCCTTCGTAACCAATCACAACCCGATCCCCAAATAAAACGAAAACCCTACGCAACAACTTCTGAACGTCCCCCTGCACCAACGGTACAATGCCGCCACATTCCATATTTTCTATATAGCAACACGTTAACCACTATTACCCGTTGGTGCAGCGTGAGATGTGACGGCCTCAAACCATCTAATCTACCCAACACCCTCTGTACTACACCCTCCGAATTAACCACCTCGCTTCCCTCGCATCCCTCATATACACCACACCACAAATCTTCACCCGATCCACTAAAATCCACCTTCCACAAGAACTCCCACCCACCATCCCCTCCCAGTCCCCGAATCCCATGAATTTCGACTTATCCTCATTTACAGTCATACCCGTCGCTTCCCCAAAAACCTCAATGACCCTGCCCACACGCTCTAATCCCCCTCTCCACAAGAATCGTCGTGTCATCCACATAGCCCACTATACCAGGATTCCCAACACCCAGATCCCCTTTCCCTGCCCCGAACAGACGCTTCTACAGCCCTATAAAATGGGTCCTGCAGGCATGCGAACAACAATTGAGACAGTGGGCAACCTGACGTAAACCCCTTCCCATCCTGACACGCTGCCCCACCCTCCCATTCAACTGCACACACATACTTGCTCCCCAGTACAAAGTACGTGCCCAACTCACCATCTCCTTACCAAACCCCTGCCACCTCATAATGCTCCACAACGCTTCACGTTCCACACTATCATACGCTGCCCTCCAATCCAGTGCTAACACCCCCCCTTCCTCCTTCTGCCTACTCTCAATAAACCCCCGAATAACCCCATGCCCCACGTACATAGACCTTCCCGGCACCCCATATTGACTCCCAACAATAACCTTATCTAAGACCCTTTTCAATCGATTGCCTAATATTTTCGCAAATAACTTATAGTCCGCGCACATAAGTGAAATAGTCCTATTGTCCCTCACCGTCGTCTGACTAGTCCCCTTTGGCACCATAACCACAATAGCCGTAGACTGTGAATCCCCCAAGACACCCCCCTTCTTCATGACATTTAACAACTGCACTAAAAACCCTTTTAAAAACCCCCAATGCTGTATATAAAAATCACTCGGTAATCCATCTATTCCTGTCGCCTTACCCCTGCTCATACCCATCAAGGCCGTCCACACTTCATCCTCCACTATATCACCACTCAACCCCTCCCTATCATCCCTCTCAAGTCCACATTGCACCCAACCACCCATATCCCTTAAAGCCTCTTCCTGCACCCCTCCGCTCCTCATATACGACCCATACCACCCATCCACATACCGTCCCATGCCCTCTGTCGTAACCAACTCTTGCCCCACCCTATACCCTCCCAAATCCTCATGCACACACAACCTTACAATTTCTGTCGCTCTACGCCTACATGCCTGCCCTCGCAGGACACATGCCGACGGCTTGTCACTCCATACCACCTCCTCTAACCCACCCGCCACCCTTGCAGCATCAAACCTTTCATTTTGCAAAACCCGAATTTTATCTTTCAACCCCTCTATTTCCACAACAGGGTAACCCGCACTCCCACATCCTCTCCCATAACAATCCCTTAACTGTCTCTCCAAATACCTAATAAGTCCATACGCAAACTGATTATCCTCCCTCCCCTGTCTAACATAGAAGTCCCTTATCTTGCCCTTAGCCACATTGTCCCACCAGAGCAACAAATCCCCATCCACACGCACCTCGGACCACAACCTGTCCCACAAACCCCCAAACGTATCCCTCCCCATTCCCTCTTGAAGCAACCGGACATTTAATTTCCAATAACTCCCGTACCTGCGAGGCAACCCCTCCCACCCCAAATCCACCAAAACCCCCCTGTGGTCCGAAAAAACCACATCCAACACACGCACCCTCCTCACTTCCGCTCTCCTAGTCACATATAACCGGTCCAGCCGAGCAGCATAACCTCTCCTCACAAACGTGTGCTCCACGTCCCATGCAGCACCCCACATCCACCAACCCCACACCATGTAACAGATCCCCAGCAAAACCGAACAATACCCCGCCCCCCTTGGTTCCACGTCTCTACGACGTGTCACACAGTTCCAATCACCACCCACCACCGCAATCGCAGGTAGCGATCGTAGGTGATAAACTAACACATCCCTCACAAAATCAGTCTTTACCCTACCATCCGCCTCCGCCGGACCATAAATACACACAAAGGACACCGATCCCTCCCCATGATCCATCCACCCGTATGACCCGTCCCTCCCTCCCTCCTCACTGTGATGGACAACAAACGGACTAGTCTCCCTAATTAATATCGCCACACCCCCTTTCAATCTCAAGGAGTGTGCAGCGTAAACAGTGTATCCTTCAATCAGTAACTGACAACCATACTTGTGGTTATGTTCCTGTACAAAAACCACGTCTATACCATACCTCACCAAATACTCACGAAACCATTCACGCTTCATCTTATCACACAAACCATTAATATTCACGGTAAAGCACTTGAAATCGACAGAGGGGTTTTTCCCTTAGGCACTGGCACTTGCCGATCCCCTTTCCCCCGAGTGCCACCACGGTCTCTCCCAGAGTCTCGGGAACCACTTTTCAAGAGTCTCTGTCCCTTGGGACCTCCAACATCACCCCTCGCTACATCAGCCCACATCTTCTTACCCGGACGTTGCGCCGGTGTGAGCACGTCGTCCGTATCAGACTGGGCCGCACTCTTCCGTGACACACTTTCTTCCTCCATACCCACCTCCTGGAGGCCATCGAAGTGCACCTCCGCCTCCACTTGAAGCAGCCGTCCTGCGGCCGAGGCACTAGCCCCAGGGAGGCCACCCACCTCAGCATCCCTGTCCCCCGCTGACTCCAAGTCAGCTGCAGGTTCGTCCACACACACCTGACCTGGGGTGCCCAAAAGGTCCTGCAACACCGTAGCAAACGCCTCCTCTGCTACCCTCTCATCAGCCTCCGATACTCCTCCCACGGCTCCAGGCTCCTGGACAGATGATTCCGTACCCCTGGTAGGTCGCACATCCATCCTCCAAAGATTCTGACCTGTCCACCTCAGCACTCCAACTTGCACCCGACATAGGGTTGTCCGACCCACGCTCCTCTGTACGATGCACCGAAGACTCTCGTTGATGTCCAACATCCTTTGGGCCCGTCCTTTTACCACACTGCACAGCCATATGGTCATAGGCACCACACAACCTGCAGGTACGACGTTGCCCCGCATAGGTAACCATGACTTGAGTCCTGAAGTCCTCCAACAGTATGTAGGAAGGGATGGTATGGCGTAACGTCATTTTTAACGTAAACGTTCCCTCCAGCAGACCTTGAAACATCCCTTCCGACCACCTGCCCACCGTCGCCGTATGAACAGTTCCATATCTCTCAAAAACTGTTCTCAAATCAGCCTCAGTCGCCTCAAATGGGCAATTACAGACCTTGACCCAAACGTAGTACCTGGATACGTCGTGAAGACACACCGTTACTGCCGAATTCACATCCACAGGTACTTCCTGAAACCTGGCGACAATCTTCTCATACACATCGGCAGTGCGAAGCTTAACGAAGATTCTATATGCCCCATTTATAGCCACACCACACAAATCGTCATTCTCCAATCCATAGACGTTGCGTACAATGGTAGTCAGTAGAACAGAAGCATTCTGGCCCGACACAGCCCCACGAATCATCTGGATACACACAGTGTTAACTCGGCGACGACCCAACTGCGCCATGTTGTGAAAACAACAATGTCACAAGGCGCCGGTAGAGGCAGGCTAGTCGCACGTCCGCTCGACACCAAGGTTGAGCGACGAATAGGGTGCAGTTAGTGTGCAGCAATATTCCAGCCTAGATAGAACAAGCGACCTGAAAATGTCATCATGGGCTTGGTATCCCTGGTTTTGAAGGTTCTCATTATCCATCCTGTCATTTTTCTAGCAGATGCGATTGCTACGGTGTTATGGTCCTTGAAAGTGAGATCCTCTGACATGATCCCTCCCAGGTCTTTGACATTAGTTTTTCGCTCTAATGTGTGGTTGGAATTTGTTTTGTACTCCGATGAGATTTTAATTTCTTCACGTTTTCCATATCTGAGTAATTGAAATTTCTCATCATTGAACTTCATATTGTTTTCTGCAGCCCATTTAAAGATTTGGTTTATGTCTGCTTTGAGTTTTGCAGTGTCTTCAACGGTGGACACTGTCATACAGATTCGGGTGTCATCTGCAAAGGAAGACACGGCACTGTGGCTCCTTCCTTAAGTGAATGTAACCTGACATGGGGCTGGGTCGGGGCATTGGCTTAAGCTGGTTGGAGACTTGAACCTGCCTCGCATGAGCCAGTAGGCCTGCTGCAGTGTTCCTTCTTTCTTATGTTCTTATATCCCTGTCTATGTCCGATATGAGGATGAGGAACAGGATGGGAGCGAGTACTGTGCCTTGTGGAACAGAGCTTTTCACTGTAGCCGCCTCAGACTTTACTCTGTTGACTACTACTCTTTGTGTTCTACTTGTTAGGAAATTATAGACCCATCTACCAACTTTTCCTGTTATTCCTTTATCACGCATTTTGTGTGCTATTACACCATGGTCACACTTATCAAAGGCTTTTGCAAAGTCTGTGTATAAAACATCTGCATTCTGTTTGTCTTCTAGAGCATCCAGAACCTTGTCGTAGTGGTCCAGTAGTTGGGGCAGACAGGAGCGACGTGCTCTAAACCCATGCTGCCCTGGGTTGTGTAATTGATGGGTATCTAGATGAGTGGCGATCTTGCTTCTTAGAACTCTTTCAAAGATTTTTATGATATGAGACTTTAGCGCTATTGGTCTGTAGTTCTTTGCTATTGCTTTACTGCCCCCTTTGTGGAGTGGGGCTATGTCTGTTGTTTTTAGTAACTGCGAGACGACCCCAGTGTCCATGCTCCCTTTCCATAGGATGTTAAAAGCACGTGATAGATACTAATCCCTCGCTCTTGATGAACACGGAGTTCCATGAGTCTGGGCCTGGAGCGGAGTGCATGGGCATGTCATTTATTGCCTTTTCGAAGTCGTTTGGCTTCAGGGTAATGTCAGATAGGCATGCATCTGCCAAGTTCTGTGGCACTCTCATAAAAAAAATCATTTAGGTCTTCGACTTTCAGTCTGGTTAGCGGCTCGCTAAAAACTGAGTCATACTGGGACTTTAGTAACTCACTCATTTCCTTGCTGTCATCTGTGTAGGATCCATCCCGTTTAAGTAGGGGCCCAATACTGGATGTTGTTCTCGACTTTGATTTGTCATAAAAAAAGAAATACTTTGGGTTTCTTTCAATTTCATTTATGGCTTTTAGTTCTTCCCGCGTTTCTTGATTCCTGTAAGATTTCTTTAGATTTAATTTGATGTTTGCTATTTCTCTGACCAGTGTCTCCCTACGTATTTCAGATATATTGGCCTCTTGTAGCCGCTCTGTTATTCTCTGCCTTCGCCTGTATAGGGAGTGCCTCTCTCTTTCTAGTTTACATCTTTTCCTTCTTTTCCTTAAGGGAATTTGCCTTGAGCAAACCTCAAGTGCCACAGAGTTAATTTGTTCTAGACATAGGTTAGGATCCGTGATGCTTAGGCTATCTTCCCAGTTTATATCATTTAGGACTTGGTTTACTTGGTCCCACCTTATGTTTTTGTTATTGAAGTTGAATTTGGAGAAGGCTCCCTAGCGGCTGATCACATTTTGTCGATCTGGAGCTCCCTGCATACATGTCTGGACCTCTATTATGTTGTGATCTGAGTATATTGTTTTTTATATGATGACATTTCGTATCAGATCATCATTGTTGGTGAAGATGAGGTCCAGCGTATTCTCTACTTGTGTGCGAGTTTTCATCTGAGCTGCCTCCTGGTGTTATCTCTGCTACCACATTGTTTGCAATATTCCTCCATTTTAGGTGCCTTAGGTTGAAATCCCCCAAGAGCAGGATGTTGGGGGCAGGAGCTGGAAGATTTTCCAGATAATGGTCAAATTTCAGAAGCTGTTCCTGGAATTGTTAGGACGTTGCATCCGGAGGCTTGTATACAACCACGATGACCAGGTTTTGAGTCTCGATCTTTATTACTAATACTTCAACTACATCATTTGAGGCATTTAGTAGTTCTGAACATATAAGTGACTCTGTGATATACAGACCAACCCCCCTTTTTTGCCTGTTCACTCTGTCACATCTGTACAGGTTGTAGCCCGGGATCCATATTTCATTGTCCAAGTGATCTCTTATGTGGGTCTCTGTGAAAGCCGGAAACATAGCATTTGACTCTGTAAGCAGTCCACGGATGTAAGGTATCTTGTTGTTCGTTGCTGGCTTTAGACCCTGTGTATTTGCAAAGATGAATGTCGTCGGATTGACGGTATGGGGGGGAGGTCTTTTTTTCCTGGCACTAATATCTGTTGTGTTGGAGTGGAGGCCATTGACTGTGATTCCACTCCAGAAATGATTGCAGTTGGTGTACGATTTCTGTCATTTTCTGCCAGCTTTTTTTTCTTCCTGGCACTAAAAAACCTCTCTCTCCGGAGTGGATGTGGCTACCCAGGTTTTGCCATGGTCTGGATGTTCTGTGTCGTCTTGTACCCTTTAGGTGGTATGCCAGGCAATATAAGTTATAGCACTGTCTTTCCTGAACTGATGAGTGGCACATTTCAGGGTGGAAAAGCTTACAAGACGGGAGGTTGCATTTTTCTGTTTTCATATGGGCACAGCATTTTCTGGGGGGATCATAATTGCATGTCCCATCTGATTTCCCAGATATTCCATGCCTGCAGATACCAAGTGCATAATATTCACCTAGGCCTGATTTCCGTTTGCCCTGTTTTTTTGTGACTGTGTTCGCCCTATTGATGCGTGTGTTCCTGTCTCATTTCTATCTTCGGCACTAGTGCTAACACTGGAGCCTTCATCCATTTCTGGTAATTTAACTTCAGTATTTCCCGGGGAAATCCCCTGTTTACTATCTACCGTGGTATTGCTAGTTTGTAACATTGGTTTTTGTGTGACCTTGTCTACACCTGTTTCCCCACTGGAGCTCCTGTCCCCTTTCAGGTCACCATCATTTATTTCTCCATTCTTACAGTTACTGTCAACTAGGGCAACATCTGTACCAGGGGCGATAGCACCATCTGGCCAAGATTTTTTACTTTCCCAACTGTTATAGAATGCTGTCATTTTTTTTATGAAGGCCGATTTGATGTTGTCATCTTTTAACAGTTCGGTATCATTTGGGCATACTCAAAAACACTTCCCTGGTTTAATATCTCGTGTAGTTAATTCCTGAATGCTAGCACAAGGGGCGTGGCTCCATTTACCACAGAAGTTGCATGTAATCCATCCAGTGAAACGTTTGTTTGTTTGGTTGTATAATACACAGGTTTTCATGATTGATTTTGTTGGTTGTTTTACTGTATATTCTACTAATAGCTTCCCAGAAGTGGTGATCCGTCTATTTGTATCGTATCTATTTTATTTGCATGTGTAAGTGTTTGAGACAATCTTACCGCTTTAGGTTATTGTTATTGTTTGGGTGTTTGATAAGCCCACCTAAAACCCCGTCCGCTTATTGAATCCGGACGAGGATACCAGTTTTGAATCGGGTCATTGGTTCCCTTATTTGTTGGATCTGACGAAATCCAGTATCACTTATTTAATGGATCCTGTAGGGATTATTTAGGTTACGCGAGACAGACCACTGGGAGATGATTAAACAGAGTAGTAATGATCAGTTTGATACAAAAAGTATAACTTTCTTGTTGGAGAAAAAAATCCGGTGCTTCTGGCAGCTCCTACTATGAAGGACGGCCGTACCTCTGGCACCTTGGTTTACCTCTGGCACCCTGTTTGCTTCTGGCACCTTGGTTAACTTCACCCTGGTTTACCTCCTGGGGTTTTAGGCACTTATGGATCACTGTACTGGGTTTAGTTTTTCTAGTTTTTTTTCTACTTCCACCACAAACTGCTGTTTTTCACTATGGATTCAAGTAAGATAAATCCTAGTTACTGAAATTTATTGGCAAATATTGGTTAACCAAGACTGTTGTAGAGGAATGAAAGTATTGGTTAACCAATACTGTTGTAGAGGAATGAAAGTATTGGTCAAATGTGAAATGAAAGTATTGGTTACCAAACTGTTGTAGAGAATAAGTATGGTTTACCAAGACTGTTGTAGAGAATGAAAGTATTGGTTTACCAAGTACTGTTGTAGAGGAATGAAAGTATTGGTTTACAAGACTGCTGTAGAGAGAATGAAGTATTGGTTTACCAAACTGCTTGTAGAGGAATGAAGTATTGGTTTACCAAGTATGTTGTAAGGAATGAAAGTATTGGTTTACCAAGACTGCTGTAGAGGAATAAAGTCATTGGTTTACCAAGACTGTGTAGAGGAATGAAAGTATTGGTTAACCAAGACTGCTGTAGAGGAATGAAAGTATTGGTTTACCAAGACTGTTGTAGAGGAATGAAAGTATTGGTTTACCAATACTGTTGTAGAGGAATGAAAGTATTGGTTTACCAAGACTGTTGTAGAGGAATGAAAGTATTGGTTTACCAAGACTGCTTGTAGAGGAATGAAAGTATTGGTTTACCAAGACTGTTGTAGAGGAATGAAAGTATTGGTTTACCAAGACTGCTGTAGAGAATGAGTATTGGTACCAAGACGTAAGAATGAGTATTGGTTTACCAAGACTGTTGTAGAGGAATGAAAGTATTGGTTTACCAAGACTGTTGTAGAGGAATGAAAGTATTGGTTTACCAAGACTGTTGTAGAGGAATGAAAGTATTGGTTTACCAAGACTGTTGTAGAGGAATGAAAGTATTGGTTTACCAATACTGTTGTAGAGGAATGAAAGTATCAAGTAGTACCACTGATAGTTATTACCATGATAATCTTTAAAATTAGATTAGTCATATTAAGTATGAAGTATTTCTCCTTCATTAGGACCTGCGTAATGTAATGTGTAATGTTGATAAATGAGAAACCGCATTCCTTTATAATTTTTAATAAGAGGTTTAGAGTTAGAATTTACCTCTATTTTCTCAATTCCTCAAACTTCTTTCGCTTTCAAATAAGCGCCTTGAAGATGGTGGAGAGCTCAACAGTATGTTCAAGGAATTTAGAAAAATTGCTCAGAGCACCGACAGGATGCAAGTGTTGCACTAGTATCACATTCATCATCCCGTCGGTTCTCTGAACCACTTATCAGACACATCAATATCTTGGCATCTTGATACAAGGAATTCTACGCTTGCCTAAACCCACAGACATGACCTACTTCCACCTGCGGATTTGTCCAAGGTGACACCTCGATCGACTGCTTCACCTCACCTGTATACAGTATACATGCTCCTCCCCCACACATGTGTTCTTGTCAAGACTGATGGACTCAACACATCGACTCCAGGCTGAGAGATTGATTATCTCAAAGTCCCTCTCATCGTCAATCATTCTTCTCTGTATTGGACTGAGGAAGTCACTGCTTGTCGATACTTTTTCCACAACATGGATACCCAAATGTCGCACAAGTGTCTAATTCATCACCATCATCCTGCATATTTACATCCAATTACCAGGCGTTGTGTGACCCATGTGGGTTTACCAGTTCTGCATTATCGTAATAATAATAATAATAATAATAATAATAATAATAATAATAATAAAATAATAATAATAATAATAATAATAATAAGAAGAAGAAGAAGAAGAAGAAGAAGAAGTTGAAGAAGAAGAAGAAGAAGAAGAACAACAACAACAACAACAAAAATAAGAACAAGAACAATAAGAACAACAAAAACAAGAACCACAACAATAACAAAAACAAGAACAACAAGAACAAGATCAACAACAACAACACCAACAACAACTTACGAAAATATTTAAGTGTAAAAGGAGATATTATAAAAAGCACATCCAAGAAATGTGCCTATATTTTGTTTTTTAGATTCGCCTCCGGTATGTTCCTAGTTAAGAATCAGAGATGACTGTGATGAGAGCAAGTGTTCCTGATTTACAGGCTCCCACACCCACGTTGCCACCACCAATGTGTCTTTGACACGCACTTGACAACACCCATATTGCCACCACCAATGTGTCTTTGACACGCACTTGACCACACCCACATTGCCACCACCAATGTGTCTTTGACACGCACTTGACCACACCCACATTGCCACCACCAATGTGTCTTTGACACGCACTTGACCACACCCACATTGCCACCACCAATGTGTCTTTGACACGCACTTGACCACACCCAATTGCCACCACCAATGTGTCTTTGACACGCACTTGACCACACCCAATTGCCACCACCAATGTGTCTTTGACACGCACTTGACCACACCCATATTGCCACCACCAATGTGTCTTTGACACGCACTTGACCACACCCACATTGCCACCACCAATGTGTCTTTGACACGCACTTGACCACACCCATATTGCCACCACCAATGTGTCTTTGACACGCACTTGACCACACCCAATTGCCACCACCAATGTGTCTTTGACACGCACTTGACCACACCCATATTGCCACCACCAATGTGTCTTTGACACGCACTTGACCACACCCATATTGCCACCACCAATGTGTCTTTGACACGCACTTGACCACACCCATATTGCCACCACCAATGTGTCTTTGACACGCACTTGACCACACCCATATTGCCACCACCAATGTGTCTTTGACACGCACTTGACCACACCCATATTGCCACCACCAATGTGTCTTTGACACGCACTTGACCACACCCACATTGCCACCAACAATGTGTCTTTGACACGCACTTGACCACACCCACATTGCCACCACCAATGTGTCTTTGACACGCACTTGACAACACCCACATTGCCCCCACCAATGTGTCTTTGACACGCACTTGACAACACCCACATTGCCACCACCAATGTGTATTTGACACGCACTTGACAACACCCACATTGCCACCACCAATGTGTCTTTGACACGCACTTGACCACACCCATATTGCCACCACCAATGTGTCTTTGACACGCACTTGACCACACCCACATTGCCACCACCAATGTGTCTTTGACACGCACTTGACCACACCCACATTGCCACCACCAATGTTTCTTTGACACGCACTTGACCACACCCACATTGACACCACCAATGTGTCTTTGACACGCACTTGACCACACCCATATTGCCACCACCAATGTGTCTTTGACACGCACTTGACCACACCTATATTGCCACCACTAATGTGTCTTTGACACGCACTTGACCACACCCACATTGCCACCACCAATGTGTCTTTGACACGCACTTGACCACACCCACATTGCCACCACCAATGTGTCTTTGACACGCACTTGACCACACCCACATTGCCACCACCAATGTGTCTTTGACACGCACTTGACCACACCCACATTGCCACCACCAATGTGTCTTTGACACGCACTTGACCACACCCACATTGCCACCACCAATGTGTCTTTGACACGCACTTGACCACACCGACATTGCCACCACCAATGTGTCTTTGACACGCACTTGACCACACCCACATTGCCACCACCAATGTGTCTTTGACACGCACTTCTGACCAAACTACATTGTCACCACCAATGTGTCTTTGACACGCACTTGACCACACCCACGTTGCCACCACCAATGTGTCTTTGACACGCACTTGACCACACCCACGTTGCCACCACCAATGTGTCTTTGACACGCACTTGACCACACCCACGTTGCCACCACCAATGTGTCTTTGACACGCACTTGACCACACCCACATTGCCACCACCAATGTGTCTTTGACACGCACTTGACCACACCCACATTGCCACCACCAATGTGTCTTTGACACGCACTTGACCACACCCATATTGCCACCACCAATGTGTCTTTGACACGCACTTGACCACACCCACATTGCCACCACCAATGTGTCTTTGACACGCACTTGATAACACACAGCCCCACCAGCATGCTGGCGGTGCGATCATAAATTCAGTAACTTATAATTTAGTTCTAGCATGTTTTTTATCAGCACTACTGTTGTTTTTTCTTGGCTTGTTTTGTCTCAAGTTGTCTTTGTTGCTCACATTAGTACAGAATAAAATTAGATATTCTTTTTCATAAAAACATTTACCCAAACAATAAAGTGCGATAAATACTAATAATTGGCAGAAAAATACGAGTCATAAAAAGAATGTCAAAATAAACACAGTATATTTCGGCTGCTACCGAGACTACCAATGATCTCAGTGGTAGTTTATAACATATAAGAGTCACATTATCTTCAGTCTTATTTTATCCACGTGTGTTCGTTTGTGTCAGACACACGTGTCTTGTGTCACACACACGGGTCTAGTGTCAGACACACGTACCTTGACTGTAGAGCAGCCATTATATACAGACTGTGTCAGACACGTGTGTTGTGTCAGACACACGTGTCTTGTGTCAGACACAAGTGTCTTGACTATAGAGCAGCCATTATATACAGACTGTGTCAGACACGTGTCTTGTGTCAGACACAAGTGTCTTGTGTCAGACACAAGTGTCTTGACTATAGAGCAGCCATTATATACAGACGGTGTCAGACACGTGTGTTATGTCAGACACACGTGTCTTGACTATAGAGCAGCCATTATATACAGATTGTGTCAGACACACGTGTCTTCACTGTAGAGTTGCCATTATATACAGACTGTGTCAGACACACGTGTCTTGTGTCAGACACACGTGTCTTGACTGTAGAGTTGTCATTATATACAGACTGTGTCAGACACGTGTCTTGTGTCAGACACAAGTGCCTTGACTATAGAGCAGCCATTATTTACAGTCACTCTGAGCAGAGCTTTAACAAGTCATTACAATGAGTAACAAGTCTTGTTATGCGTCGCTAAAGGAAAGGATTCAAAATGATGAGGAAGGTTGAACAAATACATGTAAAAATTATTATTGGCTTCGCTGTACTGAAGGTTGATTGTGGTTCCCTCACTGACAGGGTCACAAACAAGTGAAGGTTGATTGTGGTGCCCTCACTGACAGGGTCACAAACAAGTGAAGGTTGATTGTGGTGCCCTCACTGAGAGCGTCACAAACAAGTGAAGGTTGATTGTGGTGCCCTCACTGAGAGCGTCACAAACTAGTGAAGGTTGATTGTGGTGCCCTCACTGAGAGCGTCACAAACAAGTGAAGGTAAAAATGATCTTGATGTTAACGATTCCCACATCAGATTTATGGATATGGAATTTTGTAAGAGATATAGGAAGGGGAAGAGGGTATATTTTTCTGGATATTGGTGAAGACAATATAATTAACATATTAGGAAACACTTTGCCTGGTAATGGTAGCAATCTATTTTCCTTCATGCATCATACAATATTTATAAAAAAAATGTAAAATTATCAATGTTGTAACATTAGAATATTTATACTTGTTCACGTTTCGTTAACCAAGTGCTTTATTAATATAAAGCAAAGTTTGGAAAACATGAGTATTTACACTTCAGGTGGAGTTTGGAAGAGGTACTAAGTAAGTGTACAGAGAGAAAATAAACGTTTTACCATGATGATTCTCTTCAGATCGCTCGTTCTCTGTATGCTGGAATACTGCTGTACACTAGCTGCTTCCTTCAAGGCTGGCGACACTGCTGACCTGGAGAGTGTACAAAGAACTTTCACGGTACACATAAGTACGATAAGGCACCTAAATTATTGGCAACGATTGAAGTCCCTTGATCAGCATTCCCTGGAACATAGGCGAGAGAGATACATGATACCTGGAGTTTACCTGGAGTGAGTTCCAGGGGTCAACGCCCATGCGGCCCGGTCTGTGACCAGGCCTCATGTTGGATCAAAGCCTCATCAAGTCCATTACTTTGTCTTCGCATTACAATCATACAACGTGATTAGGTAAAAGGACACGGCTTTATCAAGCCATTACGGCTTGATAAAGCCGTTACGGCTGGCCGCACGCAGTCCAAAGTACGAACCACAGCCTGACTGGTCAGGCACCGACTTTAGGTGCCTGTCCAGTGCCTGCTTGAAGACAGCCAGGGTCTATTGGTAATCCCCTTATGTATGCTGGGAGGCAGTTGAACAGTCTTGAGCCCCTGACACTTATTGTGTTGTCTCTCAACGTGCTAGTGGCACCCCTGCTTTTCATTGGGGAGATGTTACATCGTCTGCCGAGTCTTTTGCTTTCGTAGGGAGTGACACTCGTGTGCAAGTTTGGTACTAATCCCTCTTGGATTTTCCAAGAGTATATAATAATGTATCTCTCCCGCCTGCGTTCCAGGGAGTACAGGTTTAGGAACTTCAAGCGTTCCCAGTAATTGAGGTGGTTTATCACAGTTATGCGTGCCGTGAAGGTTCTCTGTACATTTTGTAGGTCAGCAATTTCACCTGCCTTGAAAGGTGCAGTTAGTGTGCAGCAATATCCCAGCCTAGATAGAACAAGCGACCTGAAAAGTGTCAACATGGGCTTGGCATCCCTGGTTTTGAAGGTTCTCATTATTCATCC